>JAUYWH010000007.1:14001909-14058129 GCA_034779795.1 Ctenopoma multispine
AGGTGTGTCTCTGAGCCAGACACTCATCACTAGCTCCATGTAAGTCGCTTTGGATAAAAGCGTCTGCCAAGTAAAGTGAAGTAAAGATCCAGCTGTAGAAAAATAACCCTGTTTGTATGATAAACTGGATGCTGGTCAAACTCAGCAGCCTTAGTGTTTTCTCCATTTTTCCACAGCTGCACTGCTAAGTTGGGGTGGAGTTGGGTTTGTTCCTCTTCAAGGAAATGGGTGTGGATTGTGGTTGATAACGCAGAGAATGACACATAAAAGACAGATAGATATAACAGAGGTCATCAGGATTTTGTTGGTTGCTTTCCACCTCCTGTTTACATCAGTCTGCCGGTACTGTAAACTAACACAGTCTCAAGGGAGACACATTTAGATGTTTATTGTTTGAGTTTGTGCGACTGTAGAAAGGACTTAGTATATTGAATCAACACCCTTTCAACTGTTCCCCCATCTCTTGATGTCCCAGTGCCATCTATTATACATCACCCCATTTTCTCTGAAAGTTATTGGCATGTCAATGAAATATGGCGTTAATCATATTGTAAAGATCTGCACATGCAGTGAAAGTGATGTCAAATGATTGCAGCCAGAGCAAGATGAGTGAGTTAGGGGGTGTAGAATTGGCAGAAGAGGCTTGGAAAACGTTAGGGTGAGTTTAGGTTGTGGTAGCTGCAGAGAATGTCCTGTGCTTTCTGCCTCTTATTCCACAGGCATTAGAACAACAGAACAAAAGAAAAATACTATTATAGTAAAGTAATAGTGAATAGAGAAGATTAGTGAGTGAACAACAAGCAATACATGTTGCAAAAAAAAGAAAAACAGTTGAACAAAGCTATTACTTAACCCAAAATAGTAGCTTTCAAGCTACATTTAAGTATGTTGGCAATGTTTTTAGTTACTTAAAGATTTTAATAATATGACATAAGATTACAATAAATTGTAACACATGTTCTTACCATACGGCATGTGTGACAGTTTCTTTGCCAATGCCCCACCCCCATAACACACACACATATTTGTCATGCAAGCCTCCCTCTAAAAAGCCTGTTGCGCTTGTCTGTTATATAAGCCGTGTGACAGGCTGTACGTATCCTGTGACTATAATTGATGTGTATGCCTTGTAAACAAACGTCTAATAATACTCACACTTTTCACATTTGCTTCCCTTGATGTGTGCTATTTTAACCTTTTCCTGCTTTGTGTACATTGGATGAGACCTAAAAAAGAACAGATTATGTCACCCAAACATCAAAAACAAATAACTTTTTCCAGGTAAACATATCAAGCTCTTCTAGTTTGATCTGAGGTCGATTGTCACAACCAGAAGCTGCACATGTCTCTGAAATTTAGAAGCAACCAAGTGTCATAGTGAAACTTTACAAGACTTTACTGCCTGGTTTATTGATGTTGGTAGGAAATGTGTTAGTGTTTTGACCTTATTCATCTGGACCAGGTCATTTCAGGTAACTGCTGTATATACCTGTTTCCACTAGGTGGAAGCCTTTTCCTTCATGTTTTGTTTTACTCAACACAGGGCCATTTTGTATTCTCAGTACATTGTACATGTGGCATTGCGTTGTTGTTGTTGATGTTCTCCTATCTTTCCTTTATGTAGTGTTCCAGCAGGACCTAGGATGCTAGAGGAGCAGAGTGTGTGTAATGCCATTTTGCTCCATCTTCTCCAGCATCCGAAGGTTCTACCTCCATTTCCAGCTGAGCACACAGTGGCCTCCTCATTTGCTTCCTCCTCACCACCTCCTCCGACTCTTTCTGCTCTCTCACACTTTCAGGTGAACCATGTTCTTTTGTACCATTTAACAGAAATATCTAAGTAAGTGGTGTAGTTAAAGCACTTACCAAAACATAGAACTATTTTATCTGCAGGGCTACAGTTACTATGAATTATAAGCAGCTGTGAAGTAGTCACAAAATGAAATATAAGTATTAATAATTTCATACTGTTACATATAAATATTTATATACCTTATAATTTTTACTGGTATATCATCATTGGTATGATGATGAGGTATAATTTTGTGATCCCTGCAGAAACCTTGTATGTAGAAGAATATGAAGATATTGCCAATAAAATCTTAAGGTGTTGTTATAGCTCTTTTGTGTGTGCGTGTGTGTGTGTGTGTGTTGTTCTTGATAGGTTCGATCCAGCAGCTGCCGCTCAGAGCAGAGTGGTGTGGAGATACTGGAGGAAGAGCAAGCAACACGGGTGCACTCTCAACTCAACAGGTACCATCATCTCCTTATTATCAGTGACTATTATTAATTATTCTACTTGTGTCCATGCAGCTGTTTTAAACAGTTTTTCTGCATTGACCACGGTTGAACTATACTATCAGTAAACATTCATAAGGTTTGATTATGCACAAACCTTTCCCTTTACACAGCAAATCTCCACATTTGGGAATTATTAGGACCTGGCTCTTTTCCCCTATAGCATTTTACGCTATGTCCAGCATTGTTTATTCAGGTTGACTTTTGTATTTTATTGGTGACAAGGCAGAAACGTCATTCACAGGGAAATAAAGCCAACCTTTGATCTTTGTACTCATGGAAGTCACAAGGAGTCACTTTTCTTTATCACTGACAGTCCAACTTCTATGGAATCTAGAGCTTTTCATTAGGGTTACACATTTTGTGGGATGTTCTTTAACAAAGAACATCACTGTTGTGTTTGACATCTGAACTATATGCTAATATATTTCAGCTCTTTTTGATGCTCATTTGATGTTTCACTATCACACAGGATTATGAAAATAAAACATAGAAGCTCAACCACTGAGTGATGTTTACTCTTAACTTAACCTCTTAACTTAAGTATTCAATAACCAAAGCTGAGATCAAAGATCGATTTTGGATTGCAGTGCTGTGAAGTGGTCCTTCAACAGCTTTTGTTGAAATGAAAGTACAACTAGACCAACTCTATTAAAAACATATTTAAGACTTTAAGATGTGCAGCAGATATTAGACTAGAGAACCATTAGTCATTCAGTTAATAGCCTAAGGGTGTTTGATTTCTCTTCACTAACAATATTATGGTCTGTAGGAACAAGTTGTTCATTTGTTAATTTTTTAGCTTCTTGTATAGTATCAACACCTCCTTACAGAAACTGAAACCTAGTATCTGTAGTCAACAGATGAAAAAAGGTTCTGTTGCTTGTACAGCTCACTGGTCTTTCAGACTAATGGCAAGTAAAAATAGCATCACTGCTGGGAGGAGAAGGAGAACAATGGCAAAGTGGTCCTCCTAGATAGGATCTACATACTGACAGCCATCTGCTTGTAGGGAACCATTCGCACTCAGAACTTGGAGGCTACTGTGCAGTTTTATATTTTTAAACAATGAATGTGGGTAGCCGCAAGGCTGCAGTCCAGACATGAAACAGACATTTTGTTTGCCCCTGGTCAGCATGTGACATGGCATTCACATGCACTTGCTGTTTAATTGTGTGACTAGCAGCTATTTATGTCAGTATAGTTGCTTATTTGTTATCTTAATTTGATTTTGAGTCCTACTTTCTTGTAATCTTGAAAGATATAATTCTATTTATTTGACGATATGCATAGAAACACACATGTTTTTATTCCCTTCACCCTTTAAAAAACAGACATTGAAAATGAAGTTAATCTTTGTGAAATGTGGAATTCTTATTCAGGCATTGAACATTGTCTCAGTATGTCATACTGCGGACACTCCACCAGTAAATATTACATAAGCTGTAAAATCTGCCACAAACAGAGAGATGTTTTAACTAGATGCTACAGTATATCAAACTGCTTTCAGTTGTTGTCACCACTTCTAAGATTTTGTTTTTAGCACTGACTGGGCAAACAAATAGGAATATTTTTTCACCTTTACAGCTTCCCACTCTCATATGTTTAGCAGGTTTAAGATGCAGCATCATTCCAACTGTCAATCCATTTAGTTGTCTGGCTGTAAGGCACACAGCTTTTTATCTTTCCTCCTTTCCTTATTTGTCTACATTTCATTTTCTTGTTTTTTTAACTTCAGCTTTAATAGCCAGATTAAATCTTGATTTATTATAGTTGTGAAAAAAGGATCCAGAACAAGTAACCACATTGCCAGAAATGTTTGACTTGCCCTTATTTGCTATAAAGAACTAAACATTGAGGCTTTTTGGTTATTTTCTTCTGAACGCTTTCTCCAAACATGTCTGGCATTCATATGCTGTTCCTCTTGGCTGTGTCTGGACCTTTACGCTTCCCACTATCGTCACGTTGCATATTGATTCTAGTCTATTTATGCATACAAACAACCTGCTTCTGTGTCTTTATAGTTATGCAAGATAATATTTTCAAAAATGTAGATTTAATTCTCACAAAAAGAACAGAATGTGAGTATTTTGCAATAGATTTTAATTTCTTATCAGTCATTGTGTGTGTTCCTAAAATCATTTGTAGGTTGATACATATTAATCATCTTCGGTATGTAGTCTTTTTTAAATGAGTAATGGATATATCGGTAATGGTGTGGACCCTTGTATTTATTTGTCACTTTGTGTGTGATTTCTTGTCACTGCCTCTTAGTACAACTTCCATCTATATTACAGTGCTAGAACTGGAATTCTTGACCCCAAATATGACTAAGTGCTGCTGTATGTGACTCTTCTGTGTTTGTGTACTGTACATTTGCTTGTGCTTAAGCTTGTGTGTGTGTGGGCATGGGTAATTGAATGGGGTGGGTCGGTACTCTGCCTCTGGGTGTCGTTGGCCATCAAGTACTCATCATCTGTGCTTTCTTTTCTTTATGTCGGTAGCTGTCCCTCAAAAGCAGCAAGCTGTTCACTGTCACATGCAGTCTATGTGCTCGACTTTAGTGAGTTTTGTTGGGATGTTTTCTTGTCTTATCTGCTTCAGCCTCAGTGGCAACCATGGTTCTACAGTCCTCTGCAAGTGAGTAAGCTAATGCAAGATTTTAGACCCAGTGGAAAAATGTATTTGCTTTGCAGCAAGGGTCAATAATATTTAATTAAATAAGTATTTTTGTATACTGGTATCTTGCAACAAAGCAATGTTTGGTTTGATTTTTTAATTGTATGCAAATCTTGTAGCATTTACATCAGTCTAACCTTTGGAATTGTTTGGCCTCTGTTAAGGTGAAGGATATCTGAGGATCGAATACCTGAAGCATTTCATCTTCATAAAGCAGGCTACTGTCTGCTCAGATTATTCTTTGATTAATGGCCAAAGCAGCTATCATTAGCTTGTCGTTGCTGTACTGACCCATCAGCTGTGGGTTACAGCTCTGGAGTCATACGCTGCTTTAAGCAAGAAGGCGATGGGCTGTTTTAGGTTCATGTCGCAGCAAATCAGTCGTACATGTTTTTTGTTTTTTTTGTGAGCAACTTATCAGCACTCCATGAAATGTATTGTAGTGAAGCATTAGATTAAGCAGTGCTGATTCATGACCTGGATATTGGTTTTCCGAATGACCTGGTCCAGAGACCAGCAGTGGTTAATTGTTGAGACCAGACTTGACTTATTCTAGCACTGGGATATTGAGATTCATATTCATTATGTATTCCTGCAAAAATAACATAGATCTGTCTCACTTTTGTTCTAGTGCCATTTTCACAACATTCTCATTAGATTTTTTATCAGTATTGTTTTCTTTGTTGTTTCTCTCTTTTTCTTTTGCCAACATTTTCTCATAAACACCCTTTATAAAGGGTTTATAAAATGTAACATGCTGTATTGCTAATTGTGTTGAAGGCCCACAGAGCTTTCTGGACCAAAATCAATTTCTGTATGTCTATTTAAATTAGAACAATTACTGTAAAACCACTATTAAAAACACCGGTTCTTTTAGCACGTTACAAGCAACTCATTTATAAAGTAATTGTACATGATTTATCATTAATAAAAGCATTTGTAGCAACAGCATTAAGGATATAATAATTAATACTTTCATTTTCATTCTCATTCGTTCTCATAGTTCTGACACACTGGCACAAGGCTGTGAAGCCACTTCTGACGTCAGCGCTGACATTCAGAAGCTGATTACAGACCAGGAGGCTTCGGAGAAGAGCAGTGAAAGTATGGAGTCGGGCTGTGTGCTATCATGCCCCACTGACTCAGGGCCAGATCAACATCCGCACCAGAGCGCACCATCTCTAAGTGTCCTGGGGGAGCCACTAGAGCTGGAGTGTGCCACACAAGGGTGAGTGTCACATAGATTACATTTTGTCCCTAAACTAATTGCAGACAGCAGTGATACCTTTGAGGATCAGAATATTTGTCCCTTTAGTTCATCAATCCATTTTCATTAATACAACATTTTTGTATTGTGTAGTTCCTCTATGGTTTAATCAGTTTTTCATTATCTATAGGATCTTATCACAGATGCCACTCGATGAGAAAGAGGAAGAAGTTGACCAGGTAGAGGATAGGACACTTTCTTTACCCATCAAAGACAACTGTTCAGTGGTGTATGCTGTTAATTTTTTCTTAATATCTTCCTCTCAGTTTCTTTCTTTTAATTTTCCTTTCTCAAACTTTAAACTGTCTCCAGCAGCAATTGTGTGTTTTCACAGCTATTTCTAGATCTTTAAAAATGTGGTTAAAAACAAGACCTGATGCCTCCTGCTTATGCAGAAAAATACATTTTGTGAAGTTGAAGTATGAGTATGAAGCAGAACTATTCTTTTGGTGTTTAAAGTGGAAATCTTTGAGTAAATTTAGGTTATGACTTGTTTTTCAGGTTTCAGTAGGTGCAGAGCAGACATTATCTGTTTCAAACTGCTGCACAGAGAATGAATCACAGAGCAAAAGCCAAACACAGACTGAGCGCACAGAGAGGTGAGTTGAAAGCTTCTGCATAAAGACTACTCAAGATGACATTTTATAGCGACTGTTGTCTACTTTGTAATGAGTTTATAACAGCATTTACTCATCTGTTGTCAGATAACATTTAAATAACAAAACATCACAGTGGAACAGAAATGCCAAAAGATTCAACTACAAATCAAAGATAGGTGCAATTTCAAAAGTGGCAATATTAATAGTTTTAGTCATGCTAGCAGTTAAAGTTTATCAGATTTAATTTTATCTGACTGCTTTGGATGCCACAGTTGTTTTTATCCCTCACCACTCTGCTTGGTTCCCCACGTTTCAGCTCATCTCTCAGCCTTCCAGCATTTTGAGAAGTAGGTTATCAGAGCAATGTGCTGCTTACAGTCATTGTTTTGTTATGATTCCAGTCCAAATAACATTGAGATGCCACAGGGGCTCACATGGAGCAGACCAACTAGCTAGATTAGGTTGACATAGCATGGTGGCACACTGACTTTTTGTCTGTGCTGCCTCTAGATAGCTATGGGAAAGGTCATTTCAGTTATGTCTCATTAGTGTCAGACATTAACCTCAATAGCAGAGCCAGATGACCGCCTGGTCACAAAGCCACATAGTGTTCTGGGACGTCCTGCATGTGAGCTGATACAGTATTGATTATAAATACAGACGGAGTTCAGTGTGTATTAGAGTCACATGTATGTGATGTTACAAAAGGTAGAAACAGTGTTGTTCTAAATATTTTGAGGAATACTTGATGTGATTTTCTTGAATTTGCCTGTTGATGATGAACTTTGTTTTTCAGGCCACTGTACTGCTCAGAGTTCAATACAGAAGACGTAAGTAAGGTCAATGAGTGGATGGTAAATACACCTTTGTGAAGGCTGTTGCCTACAGTGTTTTCAAACAATATATTCTTCTTAAATTCTAGTCATGCTGTGATATACTGTTTTGAAAGTTACCTTTGAAAAATGTACAAATGCAACTAAAACCCCACGACTGAAAGAGCCTTAATGTTTAATCGGGTGACTAAAATTGAATCTTATATTATGAGTAATGGCTTCTGGGATAGCGTACAAAGATGTTACCAGAATATCTATAGTAATAGATGCATTTGTTCAACATTAGTTAACAAAAGACGCCCAGGATGCCTTTTTTTAGTTTTGTGGGTCACAGCTGTGTGATGAAGTGTGGCTGTAATTATTTTCTAATCTGGGTCAGTGAATTTCATTTTAAAATATTGGTGTTGGCATTTCTTAAAGAAACTGTTCAAATAGAATAACTAGGTTTAATGAAGAAGACACAAGGAATTAAATATATTATCAGTCTCTGTGTCATTGTAACCTACATTGTTATGTGGGCATGGGTGTGTGTCTACATTGGTATGCGTCAGTAAGTGGGCTTCGGTAGTGAGACATTATCAGTGCGTGTGTTACCTCTTCTTTAGGGGAGAAGAAGAGGAGGAGAACATAGTGGTTCTTCTGACAGACACAGTGATTGCAGAGGCTGGAACAACAGATGTGACGTAAGTTCTTCTTCCCCACAGTCTTTTTTAGGATGAGGGTATCTATGACAACAGCACTGCTAATACCTCCACTGACTGTTTGTGTTAATGTGCACACCTCTATGTGTATTGCTAGGTGTTAGCTTGCGTGTCTTGCCTGCTTTGCTTCAATAACAAGAGCCTCAGTGCTTCCCTTCCCTTTCATCCTTCCACCTCTGTGTGACGCACAGCAAAGTTATTTATTTTTTTTTATGAATGAACAGCCGAAGAAGGCGAGAAAAGAGAAGCCCAGCCCTAATCTTCTGCTGCTGCTGTTGATGGTGATAATGCTAAGAATGATGTTGGAGCATCTAAATGAATTGCTTTGTATTTATTTGTTGTGCAATTAAATTAGAAATCTCTTCTCACTCTAGATAACACCATCAGTATTCATTTCATATACACCCACACACAAACAGTTACGTGAGTCCCCGCAGCTCCATCACATAGACCCCTTAGCTCAGTCTGACAACGTTGCTATGGAAACGGCGCGTCATATACAGTACCTCTCTCCTCCCTTGCGCACACACCCACAGCACACGCACAAGCATGAGTGGTATTCCCGCCGCTCCCCCTTCTTTCACGCATGATGTACAGTCCTTGTGGAGGCAGCTCATCAGCAGGAGTGCTGGGAATGCCGGTCAGGATGAAAACCCTGTGGATTTAGGGATTCTCTTTAGGGGCCTGCTATATTCTCACACAAACACCCACAAATGTATGCATCAGAAGATCTGGGAATCAAAGCAATACTGTTAACAGAATTACGACATGTCGCTCAACAGGGATCCTACGCTGGATGCTGATGCAAGCTAGGAATCTGACTCACTGACTAACAAAAGTCACCAGGATTCACGTCTAGCTGGTTGAATGCAAGACTGGCTGCTTCTAGTCACACAGAGACCGGAGGAGGGCTACAGCAGAGGAAGGTCCATTTTTGTAATGACTATTTCTGTCTGCTGTTGGAACTGATTGGGAACCCTGCAAGATCAGAGATTTGTTTGTGTATTTTTAGAAGTCTGCTCCTCATATTTCCTTCACCTCCATGAGCAGCCTGCTTATAGAGATATATTCTGCCTTTTGACTCATATGTTTCTCAGAAGGACACAATTTCAGCACCAGAGTATTTATATTTCTGAGGCAAACATAAAAAGATTTTTCAGGACTTGTGAAGGCACGTGAAGCGCTGAAGAATCCTTCCACAGAAACTACGACACATCTTTCGGACTTCCTCTACTCCTGCCCATCTGCATCCCTGAAAGCATGTTCTGCTTCTGTTTCCAGAGCCCCTCCCTTAAGCTACAAGCCCTGGAGGCTGACCTGGGACCTGCACCAGCACAAGAAGACACCCAAGTTCAGGATAACCTACCTTTTTCTTCGCATGACCAGAGCCTGTATTTCAACCAGAAACTGCCTCTTCACTCGCCACCATCGTCACCTGCTCAGGATCAGCACACTGTCGACTCATCACAGCCTGGTAAGATAATGGTCCTGATGCACAGAAATAATATTAAAATTTTTGAATTTCTTATGTTAAACATTTTTTTAGAGAATTGTATCATTCAAAGCACAAAAGAAACAAGAGAAACAAGAAACCGCTGTTTTTTTATTTATATTAGTTTCTTGCTATATTTTTTTCAACAGACTGGACAAATACCAGTCAGGAAAACAGACTAGTATCTTGAATAGAACAGCTACTCGCCTATCTTTTCTTATCTATCTCTCATCTGTCATTATGTTCCACCGACCCTTCTTTATCACACACAATTAATATTTGCATTGAGCAGACTCAAATGACATAGAATCTAGATTTCAGGTAATGTTTTGTCTTCGTTCTCTTACAGTGCACACTCCTTCCCCACGTTCACCAGTGTCCAGTCCTGTCATCTCCTCTGCAAGTCCTCCTGAGGGAATTTCAGGAGAGCCCACTCTGCCAAGCTCACCGAACACAAACACCAGCCCACTACTTTCTCATCTTACGTCGACGGATTGCCCCATTCCCTCCCCGCGCTGCTCTAACCTCAGCCACAGCCTGCGCTACAACTTAGACCCTGATGCAGCCCCTTCTCCTCCGTGCTCACAGCATATACACATGTAAGGCAATTGTTTCCTCTCTAACTTTATTTAAGGGATTGTAGCTCACAGATTGCATAGTCTCAGATATAATGTCTTTCCTTACTGCTGGGGCTCAAATGTGAAGTGGTTTGAATATATCACAGTGTTAATGCTGTAGAGATGTAAAGTATTTATGAATAGCAACCATGTTAGTTGATATTTAAATACATATCAGCATGAGCCCGTAGTTCATGGAACCATATGCTGAATGTGAAGAGTTCAAGTGTATAGACATGCACTTTTTTGTCTCCAGGGCTCGCTGCAGCATCCATACAGAGTCAGAAGAGGGCTCTGTTTCCATTTCAATGCTTAACAAACACATCCACACACTGAGGAAGAGGATCAGGCATTTTGAGGAGCGTTTTGAGAAGGAGAAGCACTATAAGGTGAGGAAGGAAATCAGACCAATTTGGAAAACTGTTGATTGATAAGTGGAATGGAAATTATTATCTCAAAGTGTGAAGCTTAGTTGTAGCTGTCTCCTCTGAGCCATAGAAGGGATTATTTATTTCCATTATCTTGAATTAATTCCTGACCAGGTTTGTTAAGAGATTTTCTAAGCTAGTGTTTGTTCAGGTTAACCACCAACATTATACTAGAGTAAATCACTCCCTCTGCTGGTATATTGTAAAAATTACAGTTTGTTACACGGTGGATCTTAGTGAACTTGTTAATAAAGCTGTTGCAGGAGAAAGAATCATTTGTAAACCTGGAAATGAGCTAAACCTGGAACCAGGACAAGGACAGATACAGTTCTGTTTATGATGATGTTTGTTTTTCAGCCAGCTTATAATGACAAGACAGCTCATCCAGAGGTGGCTAGACTGATGAAGGAGCTCATAAAGAGCTGCAAGCAGCTTAAAGGTATGCTACACAACCATAAATACACTTATGAATTAATGGTTGCAATGGTAAAAGAATTATTCATATCTTTAAAATAAGATTGCAAATGTAACAATGTAAGTGAAGGACAAGTTACATCTTACTGAAGTAAAAGGTAAGTAATCAAAAGTAAAAATAGTAATTTGGAAGCAGTTTATCAGCCTGCATACTGCGATATGACATTTTTAGATATAAATAATGATACATCAGTTCATAAATTCTGTTTTTCTGTTGGGGTAGTTCCTTACAATGGGGAATAAGGAACTCCTTTTTGTAAAGGGCCACAAAACAAATGTTTGGAAACTACTAAAGTGTAGTCAAATAGAGCAGTTGAGTAGGATAACATGGAAAAACAGTATAGTACAGTAAAAAAAATATGTACTTAACAGTTTTTCAGTATATGTACTTATTTACTTTCCTCCACTGAATTATTGCAGCAATAACATGTGAACAATTGATTGTCATGAGCAACTGGATGAAAGCAATTTTGCTTTGTAAACATGGAAAATGCACTTTGTGGTTTTCCAGAGAACCACAGTCCACATTTTAGATCCACGTTTCTTGTCACCAAATTTGTTTTGCACTGTTGTGCCTGCTTCAGAGCTCAAGCTGAGACAATCGCAACAAGGAGTACCGAAAGGTCAGGGAGGTTTTAACCCAGCAACTGAAACACGTCGGGGTTATATAGACCAGAAGGTAGCGGCACTAACAGGAACCGAGCTGCAGCAACTTAACAACAGCAACACCAAGCCAAATGTGGAGGAAACAGTCAACGTTATAACCAACAGACTGAAGGAAAGACGACGAGAGCTGGGCCTTCCTGACAACATTAAGGTTGGTGTTGTGGAAATGCCTTCACCGCACACACACACTCTGTTATTGTATATACAGTAACTGTGTATATAACTGCTTCTCTTGGGTGGCTGGGAAAATCAGTGTTACAGACTCTGAATAAATGAAGCAGAGAAAACCATGAATGCTTATTCATTTGCTACAGTAAACTAAAACGGACCATTACAGTTATTTATGAAATTGGTCTGTTGAATTGATTATCTGTTAACAGTTTTCCCTGTGGCTACATGTGCAGGAGATGTCCCGTTTCCAGATGACTATGGAGAAAAGCAGCATGCAGAAGTGTTTGCTCTATTATGAGAGTCTGCACGGACGACCAGTAAGACCAGCCTAGATGACTCACTTGTGTTTTTCTCATATTTATTTTGATCTCACCTCCCTGTTCTTACATTATTAGTTTCTATTTTTTTCTGCTTGCTTACTATAAAAAAATAGCAAGGTCACTCCTTCTTATGTCTCTCTCTCTCTCTCTCTCTCTCTCTGCATATCTTCAGAGTACCAGACAAGAGCGAACTCTGATGAAACCTTTCTACGACCGGTATCGTCTTCTTAAGCAGATGCTGTTTTCTTCTGCTGCCTCAACTGTCATTACAACCATTGTGAGTAATAATCTAATACTCAATTTTAAATAAGAAATCTCTAGAAATATACAACCAGTATTTATTTCACTCATGAGGATAAAACGTACCGTGGTATCCCAGACAATGAAAGCTGTTGCTCTACTGCCCTCTGGTGGTTATTACATCAAACTGATAAAACAAACTATAATGTAATAACTGTCTAATAATGGTTTGACAACTACGACTTTCTGCTCATATGCGGATCACTTCATCATTTTTGTAAAGTGTTCATTCTGACACAAAAGTCATAGTAAAATACCTGCATGTGTGACTACATAGGAGGAGGAGGAGGGTTCCGACGAAGAGCATCCCAAACAACGAAGCCCCAGGCAGCAGCCACTCTGGGTAAGACTTCCCAGATGTGTGGCCTTAGATGAGTCACAGCATTTTCCATCCCGAGAAATGCCCGAAACACCTCTGGTGTCGCCATTGGAGGAGGTCAAAGGTTTCCAGCCACAGATCATCACTATGGCAACTCTACATGAAGCTTCCAGGTAATGTTTGTGTGTGTTCACATGAAAGGTGACAGAAATTAACCCTCAGGCATCACTAGGGACAATTTTGTCCTCATGGGAAGATTTTTGCTCTTCATCTGGCTGTCATTTTGTCTGTGTTAATGCACATGTCACAGTTTCTTCTAACAAAGTCTTTCTCTTGACAAAGTTTGGAATTCAATTTCAATTTATTCAATATATCACTGGATCACTGTTAAACTAATTTACTACCCTCTTCTATCATTAGGGACAAAAATGTCCTCCTCCTAAAAACATTTAATAATTTTCAGAATTCTAACCCTTTAAATGCCAGTTTGATTGCTTAAAGTCACGGATGTTTTTTATGTAAAAAACATAATAAATTAGATAGTTTCCAAAGAACAAATGTTAGCTGGCTGGGGCAATTTTTTAAATCAGTCATGGGCATGTTAACCAACACCCAAAATATTGACTGATTTGCATGAATACTTTTTGTGTAGCATTAGATTTACAATTTACTACCCTCCTGTATCACTAGCGGACAAAAATGTCCCATACACTCCCATTGTAACCACATTTTTAGCTCATAGCTAAAACTAAATCTTTTTTTTTGTATTCTGTGATGTTAGGGTTTCATTCTTGAGAAAAATAGTTAAATTTAACATTTTTACTGTTCATCACTAAAATCTGTCATTTCCCCTATTACAGGACCACTCTTCTTATTTCAATGGTTTCTGTGCTTATTTTAGCAGCCTACATGCACTATTCCAAGTCAATACAAACATGTCCCCCTTCCCTAACTGCTCTTCTGTTAAGAAATCAAAAATAGTGTAATGCAGTACTGTGTTAATAAGATACACATTTTAAATATTCTTAATTAACCACAACTTTATTTCCATAAAACAATAATTAAAAAACAGAAACAATGATGTGAAAATTATTTCAACACTATATTTGATTGAAAAATAGTACAGAAAATAGTTGATATGTTTGTATGTTAAATGTTAAAACTGCAAAGAATGAGTTTTGTAAAAAAATATTTCAGATTTTTGATTGCTTTTATGCCAGCAACACATTTCAATAGCATTGTATCATTGGTAAAAACAGACAGCTCTATGTAATTAGTGTTTTTGGTGCTTGTTTTTATTTAGTTTTGAATGCACGAAAATGCCAATTAGAAATGATTTGTAAAGGGTCTTCATGCTCAGCAATCGGTGCCCAGCCCATGCTCTCTTAGAAGATGAGGAAAAAAGAACTTCAAAGAACAAGCACAGAAACCATTGAAATAAGAAGCATTTTCTGTGTGGTCGTGTAATAGGGGAAATGCCATTTTAGTGATGAACAGTAAAAATGTTAAATGTAACAATTCTTCTCAAGAATGAAACCCTAACATCACAGAATAAAAAAAAATATATTTTATTTTAGCTCTGATATAAAAATATGAGGTTACAATGGGAGTCTATGGGACATTTTTGTCCGCTAATGTAAAGTAAATTTTAAATCTGATGCTACACAAAAACTATAAAGGCAAAAGAGTCAATATTTTGGGTGTTTGTTAACATATCCATGACTGATTTAAAAAAAATTCCCCAGCCATTTAACATTTGTTTTTTGGAAAATATCTTGTTTTTTGTGTTTTAATAAAAAACATCTGGGACTTCAAGCAATCAAATTGGAATTTAAAGGGTTAACTCACTAACTATTTTTGATTTCTCAATAGAAGAGCAGTTAGAGAAGGGGGACATGTTTGTATTGACTTGGAATAGTGCATGTAGGCTGCTAAAATAAGCACAGAAACCATTGAAATGAGAAGAATGGTCCTGTAATAGGGGAAATGACAGATTTTAGTGATGAACAGTAAAAATGTTAAATTTAACTATTTTTCTCAAGAATGAAACCCTAACATCACAGAATACAAAAAAAAAGATTTAGTTTTAGCTATGAGCTAAAAATGTGGTTACAATGGGAGTGTATGGGACATTTTTGTCCGCTAGTGATACAGGAGGGTAGTAAATTGTAAATCTAATGCTACACAAAAAGTATTCATGCAAAAAATTCAATATTTTGGGTGTTGGTTAACATGCCCATGACTGATTTACAAAAATTGTCCCAGCCAGCTAACATTTGTTTTTTGGAAAATATCTAATTTATTATGTTTTTTACATAAAAACTGACTTCATGCTCAAACTGGCATTTAAAGGGTTAAAATTACTGAATGTTTGTTAGTTTTGAGCAGGGCTGAAGTAGTTTAAGTGATTCATGCAAAAAAAAAACATCAGAAAAAAATAATCTTTCATATTTTAATAGCAACCTAAATTTTTAGGACATTTTTGTCCCTAATGATAGAAGAGGGTCTGAGGGTTAAAATCCTCCCTTCTTTCTCCTGCCTCCATACCTGGACAATTGCTAAGTGCGTGTGAATTTCATGTCGACTTCAGAGAGCTTAAAAGGTCATCAGACGGAAGCCACTCCCAAATCTGAGGCCAGAAAACGCACCTTTCCGACATCAGAATTGGGAGTGGCTGCTGTAGAGAGGTACTTACAGATCCTGTTTGATTTGAAGCATGCTGGGTCCTTGGAAGCACAGAGGCAGCAGATAATTCTAAGAAATTCTTTGATTCTTTCTTCACAGACCAGAATTACTGGATCACCTCCGAGTGGCTCGATTAGAGAAGTGTAGACTTCATCAGGCACTTAGAGAGTTTGAGAACAGCTTCTACATGCAGACCGGCAGGTAAAAGTTACAAACAGCACACACACCATTTCCAAACTATTTGGCTTTTGTGTTTTATTTTTCATTTTAATAAACTTGGAACATTTGGTTTTCAACAATGCCTTGTGAAAAACAAAATAATAAACATTCAAAAAAGAAATTACATCATAATGGTACAACAGTGTAATGCACAGTCACATAAAGTTAATACAGCGAGAGAGCTCAGAAAAGAGACGACGAGTTAGACGTTTGCTCTGAACTGTACACATCCTTTGTACTGTACATGTTAGTCCTCCAAAGTAAATACTGTAAGTTTTTCATTACAATACACACTGTACAAAGCTATCTGAGTAAGGCAACATAGGGACTATCGACCAGTTATGGAAGCTGCTGTAGGTTGTTTGGAAACTACAAAAAAAGGTTTTGCCTTGAGTTTGCATCTTCTTTCCTCCGTATATTTTTAATAGGGTTTGTGAGAAGGAGGACCGTGGACCAATGGCGGAGGAGTACTGCCAGTACAAGAACCTTAAAGCGAAGCTCCGCCTACTGGAGGCCCTGCTCAGTAAACAACAGGACTCAACCAAAACCAGTTGAGTCAACTCACAGTGGGACTCGTGTCTAACATAACAGGACTGGTTCATGTTTGAAAAATCAGGTGCCGGTGGTAGGTGTGGTAGGCAGCCTCTTTTTTTTCCACATGCCATGCTGATTATGTTGATGCATGTTACATGACTGATGGAAATTGGTGACAATCAGAATAAAATGCAGAATGATTGCACCGATTTTTTTTTTTTTTTGTCCCAAAAACACATCCCTCATTATTCATGACGCATCTTACCTGCCTACACCCAAAGTAGCAAGTGTATGCTATGTAGCACTAATTTATGTCATGGATGAAAAGCTGTTAACAACTTGATATTAGTTACATATAGGTAATGTTAAGATTACTGTACGTATATTATGGCACTTTGTTTCTTGCTTTTTTCCCCCCTTGCCAAAATACAGTTTTGTCCCTAGTTAATGCGGAAACCTTGGCAAAAAAAGAAAAAAGCTTAAATGCAATCAATGAAACATGTAATGTTTGTGCATGTCAGTTTTTTAGTCCTACATTGTGCTATGATATGCATAAAGAATTTAAGTTATTTTTTCACCTTGGAAAATGTGTGAACGTTTGCATTATAGTGCAAGTTATATCTGCTGTCAAATTTGTCTGGCCCTCCCCGCCCGATTTTGCTTGTATGAAGCTAATTTCCCTAAATGCCATTGTTGACAATGATCAGAGCTTTAAACATTGTGCACTTCTGGTTTATATAATTTTCTATATAGCTATATAAATGAATGTATCAATAAAAATAAATATTTTTTCACATTTATTCTGCTAAACACAGTTTATGGTTCTACGTTCTTTCTTTCCACTGACTACAATAAAATAAGAGTGACTGTTGAAGAAAGGTTGCTATGGTAGTGGTACAGACAGCTTTTATACGCATGCTGCACAGAACTGCATCGTGCTATTTTTTTTTTTAAAGGTTAACGAGTAGATTAGTAGCTCACACTTGGCCATCGAAGACCTAGTGAATACACATTTTAGAGCCTGTTGCATTAATACGGTTTAGATTCCACAGCAGTTTCTGTCTGGTTATTAAAACCTTTGGTATAAAGAAAGATGACCATCGATACTGCAGCCCTCAAAAATTGTAGCACCAGCCCATGCCACTGGTAAGAGGTGAAAAGCATTCAGATTTTGTCTACTGTAGAATGAGAACAAAACATTTCTAAAAAGGACAAACATTCAAGGGAAGTGGAAACAACATAATGCTTGTCCACACTGACAGTGGACAATTCAACAATTCAACAGCATATCAATAATAACAAGGCAAAAGTCATTAACAACGTATGGGACAGCTTAAAATAAACAACAGGAAACTGAGTAGAAGCAGCCTGTGTTTGTTAGTACAGTTAAAGGGTTTGGTCAGTACGCCGGTGTTGACTTGCAGGATGAATGGATATGTGTTATTGGTGTTCTAAGTTGGCGTTCCCTTATGTAGATATCTTTATGTATGTATTCAGCATTTAGTGCAACCCCTTTCAGAGAAATAGACAATGGTGCAGGTGTCAGAGTGTGTGTACCTTCCTCTTTCTTCCTCTCCACTCTTCTTTGGGAATGATGGTCTCTGGAGAGTACAGAGCGGTGTCAGAGATGCGCATGTCAGGGAGCCTACTAAATCTGCTGCTTCATGCATGTGTTGGTCTGCTTCATCAGTACTTGTGGACTTCCTGTGTGTGTAGAGTCAGTCACCTCTATTCCTTCCCTTCCTTTCCTACATTCAGCTTTTTCTTAGCGTCCCACGCTGATGTTGCAGGTCTTGCAGCTGGGGTCCTTCTTGGCGTTTACTGTAGACAGACTCATCAGCTGGTGCCCGCTGATCTCAGCCACTGTACCCAACGCTAGGTCTAGAGGCTCTGTGTAGATGACCTCTAGGATGACATCCTGGGCATGATGAAACACCAGACCACCATCACCCTCTTCATTCTGCTTGCACATTAGGAAACGGTTGTTGCCGATGTCAAGCGCAGGAAGCCTCTGCTTACAGAACTCATCACCTCTAGAGCCCTTTGGTGCCAGGACCAGAATAACGTAGTGGTAGGCTGTATACATGCAGTAGAAGTCTCCGAAGTACAGGTTGGTTTCAGGGTTGAAGAGTGCATCGGCCTGAACTTCAAAACGGTGGCGACCATAGGGGGAGTCCTGCGGAGGCTTGCCTGTGTTGAACTCTGTGTTGCAGCTGAAGAAGATGCCCTCCAGCTTGCCGCTGATGGGTGAGCCATGGCTACCACTGTTGTCCTTCACTGATGGCAGCATCCGGTTCTCCTGCACATCCCTGGAATTTGTAAAAAAAAAAAAGAAAAAGAGCATAATGGCTGGTTCACAAACGGCAAATGTTTTCTGTAAATTCTTTTGATCTGCAGTTTTTATTCTTCACCCCAGCCAATTAAAGTAATCTTGACATTTTTGAGCAAGCTGTGGCATCACTGAATGGATGTATACAATACAAAAAAGTGAGTAAACACGGAACGTAATCAAGATCTAGTTTCACCATTTCATTCAATTTGTAATCATAGCCAGTTTCTCTCACAGAAACCATGTGAAAGAAAATGATTCCACTGAAAACCTAAATATTTTTTTATCATTTTGACAAACAGCTAGAAAACTAAAGCAGCTTACAGACAGGAAATGAACAGATGAACATTCAAATCTATAAAAGCTTCTGTGGCAGCTGTATATCTTCCCCACAGATTAACTCTAAGCGCCAAAGCTCCAATTAAGAATTGTAATTATACTGCTATCACTTCAGATGTTGCAATTGTATCCATAATTGATGCTTTGTTGTGGGAATTATGACATTATTCAGCTCCCACTGTAGGTCACAGGAGAAGGGGCCTCATCAAGTAATAATGTCAGTACTGTTACTCCCCACATGATGGCGCAGCTTAACTGAAGCACTTTGTGTACTATGTAGCAGCTGCAACTCAGCAAAAGGGAGAAGACTATCCAGGTGACGTCATGCTGTAGAGCTCCAACAAAAGAGTGCTCACAAGCTGTGGCTTTAGCACAGAAACTGTGTGACAGAGAAGAGATGTGAGGGGAAAAAAAACAAAAAACACCATTACAGAACGAGAACTGGACAGGAAGTTGGAGAATATGCACTCTCCCCAATCCTGACAAAAGACAGTATAGACTTTACCTTCAAAATGCTTCAGTAAATAACTTGAATAGATTACTCCAAAGATATTCCTCCCTTCTCGATCTGACACACGCTCCTCCTACAACAGACTAGTGCATCTTTTTCTGCCAAAATCACGTACAGTATCCTCTCCTCTTTTCTTTCCCTGCACATCCATCAACAACTGTCTGCTCTTGTCTTGCAGAGCTACATCTTTGCACTTTTCACAGGAAATCGCAATCAAAAGGAGCATGCAGTATTTTCTGCTGTGCTCACATCTACAGTATTTGTGCAGAGAAAGTTCCTGGAAGCGCCAATACGCCCTGACTCCCTGATTACTATTAGATAGAGCTGGTCGTTAAAGCAATTTGATGGTATGTGTTTCTGTCTTAAACTATCAGCATCTCAGTATTTTAATCACAGCTGCATGTTAAAACTTTATGCAGCGTCACATTATATATAAGGTCATTTTAGTAATAAAGGACAGGTTCAGAATTTTTCACACCTATACGGAAACAACAGTCAGATGTCCAAATGAACCATGAAATGACTATTTCTCCTGTTAAGAAAACCTTTCCTTAAGCCATTTTAATGTGTATGATTGGGTCTCAGTCTGAGTTAATAAAATCAAGTGTATATCTGACCAAGTTTGAGGTTTTTTTACTATAAAATTCCCTCTTTGTGTTTCCCTAGACACTGTGTCCCTGTTGAGTTGCAAGTAACAAAAAAGGCCGCAACTTTAGAAGATACTTGTGTAATGTGATGGAATTAGAAGGCTAAAGCTTTAATATTGTCTTCATATAAACATTTAATACATTTTGGCACACTTTATCACTTACACTAGAAGTATGTCAGGAAGGGATCTTACTGCAAGAAAATATATTTTAGTGTTGATATGGGCAACTGAATTTTGTTTTCAGAAATACTTGGAAAAATATGAACCTGTCCTTCAAGTAACATCGAAAGACCAAACTCACTACGGGCACCAAAATTGAATATGATGATATAATATAATATAAAACACACAACAGCCAAATAACTGAAGACGTCACAGCTATTTTATGTTACCTGGTATATAAGAAAGGTCAACATCAAGGTTAGTTTTTTTTGAGTCAGAAAGAAAAACCTTAAATCACAACAAAAAGATTTTTAAAAAAGCTGAAAATATAGACAAAGTACTGTCCACTAAAAACTAAGGCTGTCTACCTACCTTGCGTGGTCAAAGTACTCTTTATTTTGATTCCTGTAAAAGACAGAGAAAGGCAGCATCCTGCCAGCGATGACCTCTGCCTTCTCAAGTAGCTGGTTTAGATGCACTATGGAGTAATCTGCAAACAAACACAACACAAATCATCATGCAAATGTGGAAGCATACTCAAGAATCCAAAGATTCTTCCCTATTCACACTATAATAGTCACATTTAAACTTAAACCATTTTCAGTGAGTCCTGTAATTTAATCTACTTTTGCTCACCACCATGTAAGCTGCTCTGCCAAATGGGTGGAGTTCATCCAAAGCATATGATTAAAGAATGCTCCCAATACCAATTCTGCCAAAAACACTTAAACACACCAATAAGCGTTTTGAACTTTCATTGAACAAAAATAAAAGTAAAATTCATTTTATTCTGGTAGAATATTACAGTAATGTCAAGCATGTTTCAAGTCTCTGCAACACGCTGCAGAAATTGTGAAGAAAAGCAGTGTAGCTATAAAAAAAAGTGTGTTTTTCTCTGAGACTATGAGCCTATTTTTATAGTAATGGCAGCTCTTAGCAGGTCTTTAAGCATTCTTCTTCATCAGTTTCACTTATTTCACCTTCATGTGTAATCTCTCTAGTCTCCTGCCTGTTCTAACAATATTACTCACCTGCAGTGCAGAACTCAATGATTTCGCTCCACTCTGACACAGAGTAGTCCCCATCAGTCTGCTTCGATGCAGTCTGGACAGCCACTGTGTACTCCGTGCGTGGGCTCAGGAACCAGTGGCCCCGAACTGTCATGGGCAGGGGCACTGCTTTGGCTACCAGCTTAGTAGGAACATCCTGGAAGAAGGAGGGGGTGGGGGGGTGAACAGTGACAATAAAGAAAGTGTCAGAAAGAGATATTCCATTTATGGCTTTGTTTCAGCATCATGCAGGGATTTACAGACACACACACATACAGTAGTTACTTTTCATATATGTGACACATTCAGGTTTATACCTGTGGTTACACTTTTGTTTATGTATGTTCAGTAGTTTGTACTGTACACGATTCACCCGTGCAGTCACTGTGGGCCTTAGCAGCACATTGATTGGACCATTAGCCCTTGCCTAGCAACAGAGTCATCCTATTAATCCACCAACACTCTTGCTACACATCAAAATCTAAAGAGTAGTAGGAGTTCCCCAATATATCAGAGTAGAAAGAGGAGAAACTCTTAGCTACACAGCACCCAGAGGTGACTGTAAGGAGGAAAAGAAGGGCGGCGATGGAGAAAGTCTTCCAAAGATTCCTCAAACTGAGGTGTCACTGATATTATATAGATCAGAATTTAGAGCAGCAGCTCACAGTGAAATCTTTCAACAAAACCACCTTAAAATGAGTCTTTGTGCCTCAAGCATTAAAATAAAAAACGCTGAGATAAAACACAATATGTTTCAGCTTATTTTAGGTTTCCAACATCAAGCTTTATGGTAAAACCATATGGCATCACAGTCTTTAGCACTATTGTGGGTCAGTTATGAAAATAAAGAGAAACGTCTCATTCAGTGTCAGGACAAAACAGGAGAAAAGTAATTTAAAACATGAGTGTTTCTGGTATCTCCCACAACCACTGGTGCTCTTGGAGGGGAAAAGATGTAATTTACAAAGAAAATAAAATGACATAATCCATGGGTGAGGCAAAAACAATACAATTTCAGGCACTTAAGCGAAAACAAAAATAAAGAAATATGACCTAACACAAAAAAATTAAAAACAAACAATTATCAGCACACAACTTCATCAGAGCACTTTGACACACATAATGAGCTGAAAGTATATGTGTGTGTGTGTGTAAACACATCAAACCACCAGGGGCAGAATCTTAAAGACCTACAAAGAATTCACACAGAGATGACCAAAGACAATGTAGTGTAAAGAAATTAAAGACACTATAAATCACATAACTCTAATAGATTATGGAGAATTAATTCTCCATAATCCAATAATAATACAATGATTGTATGTAATTAGTAGATACAAGTTTATATCTACAGTAGGAAAGGGGAGAGGTCATGTTCTTAATGTAGATCCAGTACGCCTGGATCTTATTTTATAATAAATTGCAACTTTAAAAATGACTGGGACATACCTTCTACCTTCTTCTTTGCTTTCTCACACACTGAATCACAAACATAAAACTGTACATTTGCAACACATCTCTTCCTTAATTATTAGACGCAGTCCATTCAGTGAAACTAGAACAAGAAACCTTTTGCTGAGTCGTCTCCTCTTAGCATTACTTTTAAACGTGTTTGTCTGTGCTGATTCAAGCGTCACCTTGTGTTTGAACTTGTTTGAGTTTTTGTTCTCCTTCTTGTTCAGGTCAATAAAGTAGTGCGTGATGCGCTCCTTGCTGCGTGCCTCCATGTCCCAGCAGATCTTGAAGGAGTCACAGGTGATGTTGCTGATCTTGATGTTCTGAGGAACAGGGAGCTCCTCCATCTCAGAGATGCTGCCGTCCTGGGATTTACTTCCTGTGTAGTTGAAAAACAGAAAACAAAACAAAGCAAGACTGACTTAATGGCTGAAATAGAACGACACACATCAACATGAGATTCTAAAGGTTGTATTTATTGTAGAAATATTTTAGCAAATTGAGATCAAATTAAACCAGCTGTAGACACATTTAAGTCCTGCGTCACTCAGCTTAAAAAGAAAGAGAAGAAAATCCTCCATACTGCTACACTTTCTACATAATTATACCACAAACAGCAGTCACAGTAGTATATCAACCATATCACAAGAACTGACTATCATACACAGTACGTTACCATGGAAACCCATCAGTCTCTCAGCACCCGCGCACACAAACACACCTATCTGCCTTTCAAAACATGCATGGCCTTAAATATTTCTAACTCTGCTGATTGAATGTCCTCTTTTCCCAGCAGAGATGGATGCGTTTATAGCCAATTACCACACTGAGAGCAATACAAGTGAGCCTAAAGCTAGAAAACTTAAAATGCTGGAGAAAGTTATTAGTTTAAAATGGGAAACTTAACTGTTTCATAGTTTTTTGTCCAGGCATTCCTAGGCTAAGTATAGACTAAGTATATAAGTAAATATTACTAAAAAGTAATATTGTTTGTAACATTGCCTGGTCTCTGTAACGAGAGAGGCAAAAGCACAAAACACAAAGTGCACACCAAGGCCAGCGAAAATGTCAAAACACAGCTGAATGAGAGCGTTGTAGAGTTGGGATGAATATAGACTTTGCATCACACTCTGAGGCGCCCACTTGGCAGGGTAAACAATGTGTTGTCTGTGCAAACTCTAGGGTTTAAGCACAAAAGAGTGAGTAAAATATAATAATGCAGAATTTGGGAGTAATGCACAGTGTGACTGAACTCGATAGAGAGAAAACAATGGCAGAAGCACTGGAGCATGGAACAGCCATCTCTGCTCATCAGCTGAGAGTGGGGGATGAGAGAGTAATTCCATAATTGGGCTGTGTGGACTCTCGCCTCCACACACTACACACTACACTCTAATAGAGCAATTGTAGATTGATTCATTTCAGAAAACAGCCAACCAGAAGGTGATTTCAGCAACTGATGTGTATCTTGTCCTTAAGAAGTGAAAATGCCTAAAAGCAGCCTAACCTCGTGATTTGATCCTGGTCTGGCTGAAGTCATGATGTATGTTCTTTACCATAAGACCAGACCCCCCCCCACTTATTTTTGTCCTAATCACTAGTTCCTAATCACGACTATGTAATTACTGAAAATAATCATCCTTAACCTAAAAAAGAAAGACCCCCTGCTGTTACAAGCGTAGACCATACAGCTACTCGTGATGATTGAAGTTTCATTTCCTTCTGTGCTTATGGGAAATTTTTTGGTAATGAACAGACAAATCTTCCCCATTGTAAATCGTCACATTACAGTAAGTCAGTCTTACTAAACATAGGGTTTATTATCTGGACTTATCGTACGTGGCTTAAACTCTGTTTCAGGGGCACTTGAAGAAGGAGATTCCAGAGTATGTAAAAATCTAAACAAGCCACCGCCGAGACGACACTTCTCTGTTTTGATTTGTGGAAACATCACTTCCTGCTGCTGGTTTACATTTAAAGCCCATGTCATTATACTTAAATCCCACTGAGCTGATAAGTTTGGCTCAGACTGAGATGACAGGGCGGAAAATGCACCACCAAGTCAGCACAGACCAGACGTGATGTCAGCACTGTCACGTCCCACCTGAGACTTTACGTTGCTGACCTTTTTAAAAAAAACAAAAACACACAGGCCTGTTGTCTTACTTTGACATTTGCATCAGGGACAGATTTAACATACCCAAAGAAAGAGAAATATTGCCATTTTATTTTAGGTTTTCAAAGTTGAGTCCTAAAAATGCTGAGCAATACAGGCCTTAAAGAACAGACAGTGGAAGTGTGTTTTCAATTTAGACGTTATTGCATATTTAATAGGAACTGTTACTTCTACTCTGTGTCTTTAATCTTTCACACTGGGGAATGAGACAGCTCTATTGCGCTGATTCACTGTCATTAAACAAACACGTCACGTTTTCATGCATCACAAATCTTCAGACAATCTGCAGTATATTACTAAACATTAAGCTAATGTCTGAAGTCGAGTAAGATCCTGGTCCTCTGCTCTCAAAATGTTCACGTTAATGGTGACACTTCCCTTTAAAAACTCTGCACAGAGACCCCATGCAGATCTTTGCCCTCCCAGCTTCTTATGACTCCACAATGCTGATTAGGTTCCTGTTTACTCTAACGATCTCCTAATTAACCTGCAAATGGAGGCATTACACCAACGCAGCGAAGCTTTCCAAAAGCAGTGAGATAGTGCCTACATAACACTACTAAGGCTACTCTGTCAAGCTAAAAGTGATGCTGTCGGAGGAAAAAGAGCTTCGGAGGCTACAGGAAATGCTCACGAGACATAGAGGTACAAGCACCACTGTTGTGTAGGAATTTTGTACAGAAGAGACAAATATAAAAACTTGAATACAATACCTGTTCTAGAGAATTAAACTGATGAATAGATTAAGAAATTCATTCATCAAATTACTAAGTACGCTTAGTTACAACTCATCTGGACTGTACATGCATCTGAATGAGCACAGTGTGTATGAGGTAGACTTGCCTGCAGGTAAACACACCAGCTTTGTGAGATCCAGCACTAAAGCTCTACTGTGAATCCTCTGGGACTCTGAGAGCACAGGATGAAAGATGAAGGAGCTAAAGCCAAGACGGATGAAGGTCAGGAGTTAAGGGAGTGAATAAAAGCTTTTACGATCTAACAGGGGATGCATAAAACCTGAGTCTGACTTAAATTTATATGCAAGAATTTTACCTTGGTTATCTACATTTGTACAGGTTGCTTCTTCAGCTACTATACATTTTGTTAAGTCACAATTTTACTACAGAAGTTCTAGTGTAATGAAGTTGTGTTTGTTACTGTGTATTACGATGTTGTGCAGGAGATGGAAGGTGGAGGATTTTTACCTGATCATAATCAAGCAAAATGAGAGTCGCCTTTTGAGCTTAGGAGTTTGAAGGTCGAGCTGTGCTGTGGACGTATATACATGGAGGGTTCAAAATTAGAGGACAGACATAGTATCTGCAGCATGGAATAAGCATTAAACCTCAGAAGATGGAAAGCCCACTCTCCACGCTGAAAAAACTTATCAAATGAGCCTTATTGTGTATTGCTCAGTGTGCAGTCAAATGCCAGGGTTGAACAGCAATAGATGCAGTGGGATCAATAAAAATCTTGTTAACATGCATACACAGAGACAGTCTAATGTTTCTCTGTGGTAGAATTTATTCCAGTCACACCTGGCTTGATACTATAAATTACTTGGTAGTGCTTTTTATTGGTGAGAGGAAAGTGATTTGATTTCCACTGAGGTCATCTACATAATGTAAATGTATTCTCTCAGTAGTACTGTAGCAGAGGTGCCCACAAAGCGAGATTATGCCTCTTATAGACAGATAGTTCGTTAAAAATCACTTTGTATTGTTGGGGGTGTTATGTGGAAAAAAACAGGCACCGATCACGTCTGACTGCACAAGTGGGCACTCAGCTCAGACAGACGAGACTCCTGCTTTTTAAGTTCCAGGGTGAGGTCTAAAATTGAACTGTAGACATGAACAGTGCAAGAGACACTCACTAGGCATGCCTGTCTGAAAAATCACAGCTTTGTTCCCCTAAACTAGACTGAATGGAACCCATGCTGGGAACTAGAGAAGTTGCCAACAGAAAAGCAGCTTTCTCTCAGAGTGAGATAAACAAAGCCCTGTTCATCAGGTTTGTTCCACCTTACAGGTCCAAAAGTGACCCGTCCCTATTCTTGTAAACTAGGGAGGACAGATGTTTTTGTAAACTTGTCAAAAAACAGAATGAGTCATCATTTCTCATTTGCATAGAATTTAAATTTCCAAACAACAAACTACTGCTGAAAAATCTTTCAGCTGCGAGCTTGTTTTTGCAGTACAAATCTTTGTTTTCTGCACAGGACCTGTTCAAAAAAACAAAAAAATTTTTTTTAAATTAAGTATCTACATAAGCGTATAGAGACCCATCAGCAAATTTAATCCTGTGTTCCAGTGGCAGGTTGTGTTTTCTAATGCAAGTTTATTGATTAGTTTAAAAGGCTAACTGAACATTAAAACCACTTTGCAGTTATGCTGCCAAACAATAGGTAGCTACATAATACGTTCAGGCGTCTCTTGCCAGCACAGTCACGGCACACAACTGCTCACACGGAGAACTGAGCCAAACCAACATGCCTGCTCACTCAAACGATATACTACTGGATAAGCTCTACACAAGTCCAAAGATTAAGATTGTTAGCATTTGGTAGCTGTAAAGACAAAAGGAGGTTAATGGCAATGTGATTAATTTAGCATCTATCTGATCATAAACTATACTGGGAAAAAAAGGTCTTATTATAGTGCTATGAAAAATGCAGAGATTCCCAGAGGGGTTACAATCCATCGTGGGAGGAAAATGAGTTTCTTAACCGAATACTTGTAACCGTATCATGTAACCTACCAATTTCAAGTTGAGGCATTTTAGACAAACAAATAAGACAAATATCAGGCCAGTGTGACGCTAGAGGACAAGTCAAGAGATCAGCAAATCGATAGACTCCATCCTCTGGGGATCATGGATATCTACACTGGATTTCATGGCTATCCAAGCAATAATTGGTGGGATTTCAGTCTGTACCAAAGTGCAGCTTGGCTGACAGACCAACATTATCATTCATGGAGCCACGTTGCTAACATGGAAAACATCTTTTGATGATGTCTGAAATGAAGCACTTTCAGAACAGTAAGATTTTAAATACAGTTCCTGCATAATTAGTTCTCCCACTGACTATTAATTCAAAACATCTTTTTTATGGTGTTTCTCAGCTCCACTGTGGTTTCGCGGGGATTGAAAAGTAAGCTTTTTGTTGCTGCATTACATTAAAGAAACAATGCCATTGTTGACTTGTGATTGGCAGGTTCAACACAGAAAGTTTTTCCTTCAATTTGACTCACTGAGGTTTAAGCATCTCATGGTTTCCTAAGTATCTTTCTATCGGTTTGCAAACACACAGTGTCAGACTGAGGAGGTCACAGCTGGAGCAGCAGAATTTCAGATAGAGAGATTTCACATAGTGCAGACACAGTACTTGGTTGCATAAATGGCAGCCATCCATCATGGCAACTTAATTATGTCAGCGGCCACAGCACAAAGGCCTTCAGAGACATGCAGTGTGTATTTCATTACCCCCTGTAAGTAGACATTAACTGTTAATATAAAAATCAAAATGGTGGCCTAAGTCAGCCTTCCAGAGGTGACATATTTGTACCCGGTACATCACAGATCACGGGTCTCGGTGCCCAGACCGCTGCACACTAGCAGCAGAGATTTCCTGACTTCTTATTCATAAAAGCAGATTCTGTCATTTTCCCACAACTCATCACTCCAAACAAAACATTCTCTACTTTCCACTAATTCATGTCGCAACCCCATCTCTAACTGAATCATCGGGCTGTAACACAGGGTACATACAAAAACAAGTATAAACTACAGCATATTTGTAGAGATCATTTTAGGTGAGAAATGCTACATCAAAATTCAAGAGTTGGCCAAAATAAGCAGGGCGGTGATATATTCCAAGCAAACTATGCATCACTCTCACTGGAAATTAGCTTCTATTTACAGAAAGATCAATCTACTTAACTGCATTTTGTATCACACAGATGCATTATTGGGTCCATTATGTGTCTGTCAAATCCAAAACCTAGTGATCAGACTAAATAGAGCAGATCACCTGCATAGAAAGTGACTGAATGAGGGCTTATATTATAGGCAATTTGAAGAAAATTCTAACGAAATTCTCATGAAAAATGAAGGGATGATACTGCACAAATGATAACTTAAAGCACAACACACGTATTTAGAGGAAACTATTTTCAGCACACGAATTACTGTACGTGAACTAGTAATTCTAGAAACTGTACGACAACCACCAATTGTTCTGCAGAGTCTGCACAGAAGGTAGACACTGTGACTGTGTTGCTCCACAAACAGAGTATGTGGGTGTCTGAAGGACACAGAGACACTGTTTACACTGGGTAATCTACGTGACAAATAAGAAAGTGACTGTTGAGCTGCAAATACTAAGTATACCAAAAAAAAAGCTCTTGCAGCAGGGTGCATCAGAAACGTCCAGCTTCAGCCTATATACCATTATTAAAATTACAGCTTTAGAATCAGGCCAGCAAAGCACTAAGAGGATAGAAACTACATCCTGCTGTATTACATTATGAAGAGCTGCTCTGGCAGAAGAGAAAGCGAGGCAGTGTGTACAATAACTGCACTGTGATCAGACGCTGGGGGTCTTTCGGGGGCTCAGTGAAGTCACGCCATTGACTGCGCGGATGTCCTAACTGGCCAATCCAAACGCAGATCAGGAAAATATGATACAGCCAGGAAGAAAAGAGCAATTCAAACACATTGAGCTATAAGAAAAAGTGTGATTTGGCTTCATTGCTGTGGATGTGAATTAATCTACAGTCTTAATTAAAAGGGGATATCTGTGACCACGGGTCTGGACTCAGATGTGGAATCAATTGTGTATAATTGCACTGATGGGTGTGTAGGGCTGCGCAGCCTGTGCACACGCACATGTGGGTGCAGCCATGTTTGAGCCTCTCATTCCCTCCTGATGATGACTTGCTTTTTTCCCTTTCCTAAATTCGCACCAGGGCTAAGCCTGCGTGTAAAACAATGCATATCCATTTTGACATTATAAAACTGGCTTACAAAAGTCTTCTCATCGGCGATCACATTTATAGAAACTCTTTATTTGATGGTAAATATCCTGAAAACTTTTTAAATCGGAGAAGTCGAGCACAGACGAGCAAAGATGCAGCCGGGTGACCTGGTGAATTATACATTTAGACGCAGGGGAAGAGTTTTCTGAGTTAAGGGTTAGCAGAAAGATGAAAACCAAATAGTGCACAGTCATAACAACGTATAATCTGTCATGCAATAGGCGCATATAACTCATTTAAGGCAGCTCCTTGAGAAAAAGACAAGAACAGCGGTTATAGGCGGGGTGGCTGACGGCCTCTGTCTATGTCTGCGGTGCTGAAATAAGACAGTCATGCTTTAACGTTATTTGACCGCCTTTGTTCACAGGACTGTGTATTTAATTAGAGCAGAAACGCTTCTGTTATGAATGAACACAACCTTGTTATTGAAGCAGACATTCAACTATTCCACACACGCACAAGCGCACCATCCATTCATGAACCGGCGGAGCGACTAGTCAAACACACAACACGGGTAAAGCATGCAGCTTCAACCAATGACACACACGCTGTACGCGCCGCAGTGGATCTGGTTATTAACAATATAGGGCCTAATGCAGATGCGCAAATGTCTCAATACCCTGAAGGAAAGCAGACTAACCGCCCCTTACCATCACGTTCGCATAACTGTATGGCGTCCAAGCTCAGGTCCTTGATCATCCCCTCACAGGGACTTAACGGACTGGTGATGTTGTGCGCCAAGCCTGGTACCTCCATCTCTGCAGAAGAGCCTGAATGATGCTACTGTCGCCTGTTAAATATCGTCCACGAGGACTGAACAGCAGCGGGGAGGGGGTGGGGGGCCTTCGGTTCACGGCCGTCGGGCACGGGAGAAAAGAAAGAGAAAGAATGAACGGTTTCTGATGAGTCCCCTGCTCGCTCCGCTCACAGGTCTCCTCCTGCCTCCTGGGTGGTGCGGCTAGTGGCGCGTCAGCTGCGTCGTCACGGGCGCGAACAGCGCAAGACGCCAGTTCGGGTTTGCAACGCGAGGCATAGCAGCTTCTGGAGAGATGTAAACGTTTCAGCCACAGAGATATTTATCTCATGTCATGCGCTCTTCGTGCATGCAGCACTTCTGTGTCTAAAGAGCCACAAGTGTGCGTGCGCCTGTGTCCTGTGTGTTAGTCCGCCGCGGGACAGATGAACATGAATAGTTCACCGGATTAGTGCAGAGACGTTTCGCAAATTCAATGGCCTCTTATATAACCAGATTAGTCCGGTGTTCCGCCTTCGGTTTAGGTCTCCATCTAAACCGTACAGACACACGCTCCTTGTCGCTCCTATTTCACGTTCAACGTCATCCCAACAACGGCCCCTCACATGTCCTTATTTGGCGAGGCACAGCCCTCTCTGGCAGGAGCGCGCAGGTGCGAGTGGACCACACAGTAATGAGCTGAGGCAGATTGATCAACATAATGAATGAGCTGTCTTACCTCTGCTTCTCTTTGCACACAATAAAATGTAAAAGCCGGTCGGTTCATAGCCAGAAAACTACACTTTATGCTGGGCTGTGGGCGTGTTTGTCATTATCTTGCTTAGCGTACTACACCCTCTATATCAGTGGCCCCCAGAAACAGAATTACCAAGGCACAAGAGGTCAAGTGCGTAATGTAAGCCGTGGCTTAAACGCACACTGAAGGCCCCCAGGCGCCTCTTACAACACACTTTGGCCATGACTTTCTAAAGCAGTCTCGTCTCTTCTTCATACTCCACGGGGGAGCATCAGAGTCGGGCGGTGTCACTTTCTATTTGGTTTCGTCTCTCTCTGTGTTTTACAGGGCGCCCTGAGGAGAGGCGACAGTTTGACTGTCTGTTCAGCGGACAACGGATTCTGCAGCTGCGCCTATGGGACTCCTGAGTCATGCTGTTCAAAACGACAGAAGGGGGGAACTGCCACACCAAAGGGTACACGGCGAGTTATAAGAGGGAAGCCACCCTAACACAACTCTGCATGAGCCATACAGTACTGTCACAGCATCAGCATCACCTCTGAAGCTGGAACACATGATGGGGGAGAAGAAGTATTTCAGAATAAGAAAGATAAATGTCGCCATTTTTAATTTTCATTGTTCATGCAGACACCATAAACTAGTTCCTGAGCATTTTCATGCACATTGGAGGATTAGAAGATGGGGTTATGGCGGGCAGGCGAATTAAAGTCTTGGTAAGCTCATAATCACTGTGGCATTCAAATTCAGTAGGAAACATATTAGACGCACCACTGAAGGCCTGAATATATTCCAAGGCTACGCTGCATCTGGCTCAAATTTCCTGCCTGGGAAATACAACTCATTAAAAGTGAAGGTCAGCATGCAGATCTCTCCCTGCAAACATGGAGCCATCTGTGTCTGAGAAGATGCTGCTAGTGTCTGTATCAACATATGATGATATCTCTAAACTGAAAACAGTTGCTTTTGGTATGCATTTATTGTGCAGGAAAGTTATGCAGAAAACAAATATGCTCTTATATGTTTATTATATACTGTAACAGCTATATCAGCATGAATTGCCCCCTGTTGTCTAAGATGGCTTGATAACTAAATAGCTTTGCTCTGATATCCACAGATTAACACAGCATCTGTTTAAATGGCTCCGTTTCCACTATAATTCCATAAACCAATGAGTAAGCTCATAAGAAGTCTTTGGGCAGAGATCAGAAACACAAACAAAAAGAACAAGAGCACATGCCCTAAGTGCAACAGAATTTTAAAAAAGCTCTTTAATATGCGTATATGCCATATCTGTATCTCTTTGTCACCCTGTCGTCCTCCCCCTTATCGTTCCCCTTCTCTGCTCTCTGTGCTTATCTGGTTCGAGAGAGGGGGAGGAGGAGGAGGGGGAGGATGAGACTCACTGCTTCTAGAGGGTTCCTTCCCAGCCTACCTCCATCCATCCTCTTTGGCATCTCTCTCTCCACCCGCCCATATCCCCTAAAGCGAGAGTCATCCCATGTTAGCGTCAGTGTTTCCAGTAGAGCTGCAGGAGGACGACAGAGAGAGGCACTGTGTCCCATGTAACACACACCCACAAGTTCATCCCCTCCCCCTTCTCCTCCTTTACACACACATCTTTTCTCTTTTCCTCATCACCTCTTCTACCTTTCCCCCTTTATATTCTCCTCCGTGTGTAAAAGCTTATCTCCATTTCTTGGATTTTTGTTCCAGCCACTTTTCCTACAATCTTTCTTCTCTTGCTCTAAATCTCTACAGTTTCTATTTCTCTGCAGTGTCGGTGTGCGTTTGTGTGTGTACACCATATATCATAGTGTGTCCTGTATTGGCAGTCCACTCTGATTTGCTCACTCTTCCGTGTTTAGAGCTCAGAGGCCACGTGAACACAGTGCAGATGGAGAAATAGCAGGGAGAGAGGGGCACTAAGAGCAGGAGAAAATATATGGTCGGAAAATTATGGAAGGATGAAGAACGACAAGTGATCCTAGTCCAAGTATCTCCCACGCTATATTTACCACTTGCTTTCTATGTATTTTTCCATCTCTGACACACACAGACACAGACACACAGCAATCACTTCACATCAATTCCAATCCAAGAGGTCAGTCATGAACCAGTATCTAGATCACAGATTAGCAGAAAACGATACCAAGTCTCCGGGGTTAAGTGTGTGTGTGTGTGTGTGTGTGTGTCTCACTGTGTACCACAAACGCATTTGTTTTGGAGAAGTAAATGAAGTGTGTCATTGATTTGCAGTGTGAGCTTTTGCCTTAGTTTAAATGATGTTAAATAGTCACAAGCTTTTCCGTCCTTGTTACATTAAAGGCCAATAAATAATGGAAGTCCACACATTTTGATTAGGAGACACTAATTAAAGGCACAATAAGTACATTATAAATAAAGTGAAAGTTAACCGATCAGAAGGTGGTTATTATAGCAGCGAGCTGCAGAGTTACCTGGGGAGTCAGGGATGGAGGTCGGTCACATTAGTCAAATACTGAAATGACAGCAGACAATCCAAAAGAGGTCAGCCGTGACATTCTGAGGTTGAAGCACAATCGTCTTAGAGGCATCTGACCGAGTTGAAAGACAAAAGAAAAAGGATAATGTGAGATAAACACATAATGAAAAGTAGTTTTTCTTGTTGAACTAAGCTTCTTCCCTCCATAATGAGATATTATTTTACATCTCATACTAAAATCATGTTACTGAATTCATCAAAAGATGCACATATGAGATACCAGTAGGAACATTTTCTGTCTTAGTATGATCTGTGTTATTTTACATAAAAAAAAAAAAGACGTGGAAAAAAAAAAAGACAACACAATGAGCCAGACTTACCAGATATTGTGAGCATATTGTCTGCTGGATAAGAGCCAGGTATTGTGAGGGAGTAACCATATCACAGCTCCTCTAATTTACACCTTTCCTGCAGAGGCAAGCTGCCCATGAGAACAATATGTGATGCTGTGGACTCTGCTGGTCAAGTGGGGAGGCTGCCAGGATGCTGAATAATGTCCATGGTTGGTTAGTGATAAATAGCCCATCGCTTCTTTTCTCTGCAATTTAGCCATCTTTCACTCTCCATGTCTCTCACAATAGAACATAAAATCTGAATTAGTCATGCTTGCCACTGAAAATGATTGCCAGCTGTGTCGCACACATAATTATTCTAAGTGACAGAGATTTTGACATTCACAATTTAATAGCTTTTCTTTACAAGCATTGTTCTCGATGCAAGTGGAACCGTGATCTTGTGGAAGCTAGATCTGCTGTAAGATGAAAACAGTAATGAATAGAGTAAGGAAAGAGTAAAAAAATTTATTTATCATATGAGAAACTGGCAGCAGACACGGATTTTGATGTTTTCTTAACATCCTTCCTACTCATTACCCTCAAGCTCCTCAGGATAACATACCACTATTTACATCGTACTCTGTGTTGTGGTGTTATTTTAACATGAGGCGTGTGTTTTACCTCGTGAAGCTGTTGCAGGAAGGTGGAAAATAATGACAGGGGATGAGAATGTGAGTGACTCACAAGCTGCCACAGAACATAGTTCACTGGCACCACCTGTTTCAGTTACGGGTGCACGTTGGATGAGAGGCTCGCTCTATCTTTCTCTCACTCTCTACGCGCCATCTGAACATTAATTTGCTGCCACAAACAGAGAGGCCTGTGGACGAGGTTTGGAGCATTTAAGATGATTATTAATGAAATGGAAAATGTAATAACATTCCTTCCCCTTTGGCAAAATTTAGACTGAATAAACTGTTTTTACAATTTGTGAACCTGCATGGAGTCAGACACTCTCACACATGCACATGCTGAATTTTCTCTTAAGCCTGTAAACTTCAAGAACCGAATTCTGATTCTTATATGTTAAACCCCAAATATAAAACACTATTTCGTAATGCCATTTAATCATTTGTGAACATATGATTTGTTGCAGATTGCCATTGTCCATGGTTCACAAGTTATTATAAGTGACAACATCTCCCCCTTGAGGATTTCAATAAAACTGCATGTACTTAGGAGGAAACCTATGCTTAAGTCAAGTGGTGAATTTTTTTTTCAGTGACCTAGTTCTCTAAATTTACTGATCTGCTCATTTTAAATAGGTGACACTCATGGCTTCATGCTAATATACCACAGCAGAGTGACTCAGTAAATTCTTCACCTGACTAAAACCTGTGGAAGATATTTCTCAAAATAATTTCTACATCTTTGATGGTCCAGTAACATCAAGGACATTAACTTCAAAGCCACAGATTTAAGATGCATTACAGTATACATAGCTTCTGCCAGTCTCCATAAATTCAAAATAGATTCAATCTGATGGATTAAGCTGATCCTGGCTGTGCGGATTAGGCCTCATGTAGGTCCTGCAGATTTTGTACATGTTTTGATTGTGGTGAGCTGTGAAACAAAGAAACCAAGATAAAGCGAATCATGTGTGGCCAAACAAGTATTTTTAAACTATTTTTACAGGTACTAAACTTGTCAGTGGTATTTTCTATTGAAAATGTTCTGATTTAATACAATAAAACTTTAGAAACATGCAGGAGCTTTAGTGCCGCCATGTATGTGATATATTACTATAATCTACAATCCTTGATTTCCTGATATCTTTTAATATCTTCCTTCTACTCTGAAACTATAGCAGTAGGATGCCACTGGTGTTATAACATATCTATATTGTACAGAAAACCAAACCAAAAATTGGATTTTGTTTATATACATTTATTACCTTCATTATATAATTTGAATATTTGAACAAACATTTTTTGCCTGCATGACAAGTTTCTCCAAAAACTCTTGTGTTTATATCTGCACTATAATACTGTTAGAATAACAATAGCATCAACAGATGCCACAGTGAACAGAGCTTTGGCCACATGGAAATGTTTATACACCAATTCTTTTTGTACCTTTCTCACACAAAAAGATGGTTGTGTAATATGAAAAAGTTGTACAAAAGTTATGTAATACACAATTCCCTTAGTGGTTTACATTTATTATAAATGTACCATTTGATTGCAGTACAAAGACTCCTTAAAATAAATCCCTTTTTGGAACAATGTGACTAATGCAACAAATCAGAGACAATCGTGAAATGATCCTATCAAGGGCAAAGACTTCACAAGCTGGCAGTAAACTTTTTGACTTAACGAGTCCCTTCACTGATCTGTAATAAATCTGCAAAAACATTAATCAATATTTTTATACAACATTCACGTGATAAGACAAGAACCTCTACTGCCCTCCGAGCAAACGCATCCGAATAAGGTGAAGGATGAAAACAAATGTCTGCTAGGCAGGAACACGAGTCACAGCACTGGGAGAATCAGTGCAGTTTCAATGTAGTACCATGATAAGTGGGCGCAAAATGACCCCAGGTTTCCTCTCAGGATAAAGAATCACTTCTTCTATTTTTTTACATGTATTTTTAAATGTGTTGTTAGGCTTTTTTGGCCTCTATCAGACAGTCAACAAGAGGCAGGCATGAGAGAGAGTGGGGGGCGTGATAAACAACACAGTTCCCTTAAGACGTCAAAGAAAATAAAAACATAATTACCTGGTTGGCGTCAGCAACCATGTCAGATTATTAGTTAGCATAGACATGACATGACAACCACATAGAGAATGGCTCAAATCAGATGCGAAGGAGTGGAAAGTGGTTAAAAGTGAACACGATAAACAAAAAAACACTTTAAAGGGAATCTTTGCAAATCAAAAAGAGCAGCAAATGGTCAGCTTCCTTCTGAGGTTATTCTGAGAACTGCTGTTACTTTCTGTTATAGTTAAATATGTTGAGATCTATGTTGCACTCAACAGTGATTGTTTTTCAGAAGTGTCCTCAACATATCTACTAGATTTTCTACACTATATACTAATTTAAACCAAGATTAGAAATCCTTCAATCTTTGATTTTATACTTACTGTACTGCAAATAAAAACACATTATCCTCTGAAAAAAAAAATAATCTACAATGACGCAAATAATTGCACTTCATACGAAATCTGGACCTTTTAACATGGATCAGCGTGTCGGCTAAATCCTCATATAAATCTTAGGAACATTACACAAAACCACTCCAGTTATCCAGTTTGATCATTTCCTCAGGGATGAATGAAGTGGTATCTTATCCTATTCTTTGTTATCAAAGTTACTGATCTGCTTGAAAGAATCTTCTCATTTTCAAAACATGGTTGAATATAATGCAGGATGCCAGAACAAACACGTATTCCTTCTTTTCATTAAACACTGCTTAACCAGGTTTCCTGGATGTTAGACTCATACTAGAACATTCCAAATTCTTATTTGTTTTCCTCTTAAATCTCAAAGTCCTCCTGTGAATTCTGGTTCCTTATTTGTGTCTTGCAGAAATACTCATGTGAAACCAACTTGGCTGTGAATATACTGGTTCTTTGTGTGATGCACCTCCTATCTGGAGAGCAAGGACAGACCAAAATATTAGTGTTCTTAACATAATATCTCCCTGCTGAAAAACTAGTTATATACATTGGCACTTTTCACTACAAAAGGCATGGCTTTCCTTTGGTCTTTCCTTGTTCTAAACATGACAGCCACTGAATAGGAAGACAGAAAATTAATGCATTCCTAGCATAGCAACTCACTCACATGTAGGAGTGCATTGTGAGTTTTTTAAGCATACAACAGGGGCCACAGGAGGCCAACACTAACAAATAACAGATGAGGCAAAAGACCATGTAGTATAAACAGAGGGAAAAACCACAGAAAGATGCCTGTTGACACAATCAGAGAGAGGCCTACAAAGCTAAGCCAAACTGCCTCTTGTCTCCGAGTTGTCTAATGGCACAGCCATATTACAGTTCCACAGATTAAGGGGCAGAAAAAAAATGAAAGATACTAATAATCTAATTACAAAATCATAGAAACTCATTCATTAATGTATAAAAAAATACAAATGTAAACTGATTACCGTTAAACATCCCACCCATTCCCCTAAAATGGTAATAAAAACTAAAAATAAAATCATAACGTATAATGAGTACAAAATATTAGATTTTTTTTGGTTTTGTCTAGAAATACACAGAAAGACAGACTTTAGTTGGACAAACACTGACCCCAGAGGAATGTCCACCAGTCAAAACACTTATGGCAGCTAAAGGTCAAAGGTCACAATCATACCTTCCTTTGGTGCATGTGTTAAAGTTGATGAAGTCCGCACTTCATTGTGCTGACTTTATTTTGCACTTCATTTGGCGGTGCCTTAAACTCACTGGCTAAGTGCTTACATTTAGTTTGGTACAAAATGCATCTGTGCTTTTAGTCAATAAAAATGCATAGTTATTATTTCAATCTAAGGACTTAGTCTCTCACAGGCAAAAATCTAGTTTTATAAAGTGCATGTCACTGATACAACGGCATAATACAAATGCAGGTAGTATCAGTGTGTAAAATGATTGTACTAATCATTCTGCCTGTTTCTTTGAACAAAAAAATGGACAGAAATACTGGACAATAACATTCTTCAGAACCATAACAACAGCCGTCATATATAAATGCTCCAGATATACCGAGTGGCTCTAGAAAGGAGTGAACACTGAACCTCATATGTCTGAGAAATACCTTTCTTCTTATTGGCACTTCAGGTAAGAACTATGGCTTTTTTTTGTATAAGACCGACTAAAGGCTGAAAAAGGGTAAACAACCACTGGAACCTGGGCTGCTGAGGCACAGAAGGACACTGGAGGTTGGTCTCAATCAGGGACGGCTCTGGGAGGGCCTGGAGGTCTACCATCGCCCACTGACACTGGCCATGTCTGCATGAAATTGGCGTGAGAGGCGGCCACTTGCTCCCCCTTCTAGAAAGGAGGACCTGATGGGTGGCTCAAATAGCTTCCTCCGGTTCTTGTTTAGTTCTGTGAAGAAGAAGTACCACAAAACATCAGCAGTGTCAAGCATAGTTTTTAATAAGAGAAAATTAGAGTATTGCTATGGGGGGGCATAATAAACCAAAGTAAACAAATGCAGCTGGGCAGTGTGTTAACATTTCTTGAACAACAATGATAAGAACTGGATTCAAGTCACAACAGGACTGCTCAGCAGGTTGGACAAAATGCTTGCATAATAATGTCAGGAGCACACGCTGGCATCTCTTAGTTATTCACATGATACAAAGAGGCAGGAAGTTAAAACCTGGATTGCCAGTCAAGGAAATCCAGCTTTTAACTTCCTGGCTCTCTTTATAATGAGAGGCGAAAATACTGGAAGATAAAGAGAGAGACAGAGGCGCGCATGTTCCCATTTTGGAGCCATAGAGTCTGTCAGCAGAGATGAAAGTTGACCAGCACTGGGCAGAGGCATCAGCCAAGCAAATGCCATTCGGACCTTGGATCACACAGCACTTCCTTAATAACCAGAGCACTAGCCTCACCATTTCCCCTTGTTACTCCCGCTGTCAACCCTGGCTCTGGCCTGAGGTTGGCGAGGTTGACAGGAAGCTCATGATTCCAACAAGAGCATGATTAACTTACTCAGCCCGAAAACTCCAGCTATGACAATGTCCAAAATACGACATCAGTAATGCAGTGTAACATTCACATATTAGATCCAGTGCAATTACAGAATAGAGTCTACATCAGCATCAGGGAGGCAGCTGGAGCAACTGGACAAATACCAACATACTCATCTGAGAAGTATGTGCCTTAATCTCATTCTTTGCTGGTGCGAACAACAGCAACATGTTTTCTCCAGTATTCACAGGATAAATAATTCAGAACAGTACTGTCTTGAACTGCCAATAATAACGGCCACTCATAGCTTTCAAACCCATTGTCTGGCAGCGAGGATGACCTCTGTCAGTTGGAGTACACGTTTTGTTTTGTGCAAAGCTGGGCTCCACTCAGGCTTGTTGCAGTGACAGACAGAGAAGGAAATATTAATGAAACACATGAACCGATGCCTTCAGCAGAAGTGAGCTGGCAGGATTAAGCTCCAGCTGGCATTAGTGATAACGAGCAGAGAAAACGACTATCTTGAGACAGACGTGCTGGTGTGTGGGTATTGCTGTACCTTTACAGTACCTTGTGTCTTTATGGTTATGTTTTTGTCAGTTCTGCCTTTGTTGTGCGCAGGTGACAGCAGAGACGAGGAGTAGCATGAAAAATGAAATGCAATCAGCTCGTGCGCCGTACCTGAGATGGCGAGCAGCATTTTCCTACGGGCTCCAAAGGTTGTGATGCCCAGTTCCTTCAGGTCCTGGTCTGTTAGAGTCAGGAAGGTCTGGAGGTCAATCTGGAGACAGAAACAAGTCAATTTAACACTATTATCAACAATTATCCACATCAAGTGCCAACCATTAATGACTAAAATAATTTAACAAGTTTTCTAATGATATATTATTTCAATGGGCATACTGTTTGGGAACTGTGCTGCAGAAGTCAGAGGAAATGTAAACATGGGCATAAAATGTGCAAATATTGTAAGAAAATCAGGGTCATTTTTCCAGACATTATTTGCAATGCACAGCTTTTATTTCCCCTTTTCCCATTTTACCCATTATTTCACTGTTGGCATCAGTCTTGAGTAAGAAACAATCATAACTGAAATAATCTTGTGGCCCTTTTCAGGTCAAATTGTTCCCCTAAGTTAAAATCACAAGACTAGAAGTAGCAGCAAGTTCACACTCTACGGTACCTCCTGTTGCTGAAAGACGTCTGTGTACTTTCCCAAACCCAGCTTGCTGAAGAGCTCGGGCAGGTCTGATCCTTTCAGCGACGAGCTCAGGCTGCAGCTGTTGCTGCCAGTTACTGAAGGGATGCAGTCCATGTAGTTGCTGCTACTGAGGTAATGCTCTGCAGCTGTTCATATAAAGATTGAGTCAAAAATGAACCAACAAAATAATGATTATAATTTAGAAGCAAGCAAGCAAAAAAAGAAGAAGCAAGAAGTAATTTGCATCATTCACTTTTTATAGGCTAATCTTCACGTCTAGTTCATCTCTCATATTGACTACTGTGAGTTATATGATGGGAGAGCCACATGCATATTTTCTCCTCAAGGCAGCAAGCAGATATGAGATCAGAGTCTTCTCTTCAACAGGCTAGAAAGTTCAATGTTTTCTTTAAAATAAGAATCAACAAAAGTGGCCTAATTGAAGGCATTTATAAAAACAGAGTGGGGGGAATAGTAAATTTCTAATTTGTTGAAAAGACAACAGAAATCTGGTCTGGCGTGCTTCTTCATAACCACTTCACAGCTGTGGAAAATTTGTGTTTCTGTTGACGACTAGAAGAGAGATAAAATCGATGCTGAGTAGCCAGCATAATGATACCAAACCGATCTGTTCAAGAACAACCCTATTTGCAACTTCTATGGATTAGAAGCCTTTGATAATAAGCTATTCATCTTTAAAAACCCTAACCCTAACCCTAAAAATTTAAAAAAAGGGGCCCCGAGTACATGGTTAAGTGTTTTTTTTTGTATGTCTGCATAGTCTGTTCGGTTACTCTTTGCTTAGAGATTACTTTCCTAGAAAGTGATGTGCTACTAAACTGAATCATTATTGCTGGTCAAGGCTACTACAGAAACACATAAAACTGACCAGATTTGTTCTGTTTCCTCTTGGGGCTGCTGACAGTAGAGGGGAACTCTGCGTGACTCGCCAGGCCGTTACCAGCGCCGTTTCTCTCCCTCCAGTTGTCTGAGTCACTACCGTTCCCCACACCTTCGCGGCTGCTGGATCGAGACAAGGAGAGCGGGGAACCCTGGGGAAGATGATGCAAACATTCAACAAGGTGTAATGAATGATTACATATTATGTAATACACTGACTGCATTAGATTGTACAGGTGTACCTAATAATAAATGAGTGTAGAGTCCAAAACCATCTATGTACTATTGTATAATGAAAGGCAGAGTGATGGTAATGAAAACAAATGCAGTGATCCCTCGTATGTCTGACCTCATAGGTGGTGCTCATGCTGGGCTTGTATGAAACATGATTGGCTCTCCGTAGCTCCTTGATGGTCTCAGCTGGCATAGACTTTGAGAAGCCCAGACCACTCCAAGTGTTGGTCGGGGTCCGCACCTCAGTCACTACAGGCTTCTTTAACATAGCTGTGCGAACACAGACACAGCACAGTGATGCATTAAAATAGTGTAGAGTAATGTAGAGTTATTTTTACACACCTGGTAAATGTCACATATATACCCGTTTCCCCAAATCGTGCAGCACCTTGTACATTTTGGCACACTGGGTATTGTACATATATTTTTAGAAAAAGACCACCACTTGAATTTGTAATAACGAAAGAGAGAAGCGCGATAGACCAGCAGTAAATGTTTCCTATACTTTCTGGTGTTGTGCTGAGTGGACTGATACCAAAAGGGAACGTCCATTCACTTGCAGTGAATGCTCTAGTCAATTACCTGCTGTCTTTTCATGCGGACACTACACAGACTTTGTACGAGGGGGCTCACAGGATAAAGATTGTTTAATGTCTGGATCGACTGACTCGGACATATGCGTTCTCACACGCAGGCCGCCTGAGTAACGTCTAGAGAAGTTCAGGGCTCGAGTTCATGTGTGAAAGCAGCTATACATTAATTGCTGACTGTTGTGATCTTTAGTTCATGTGCGTCTGTCTTCACACAAGGATAAATGATGGTCTACACCCAGACACCACTAATAATAATGTGTTATTTGATCGGACATAAATGTCAACTTACCTTTAGTTGCCAATAGCTTTTTCTGTTCATAGTCAAATGCCTGAAAAGACAACAGACAGTTTTATTCCTTTATTCCTCAACACAAAAAAACTGTGTGTGTGTGTGTGTGTGCGTGTGTGTGTACCTGCATGTTGGCGAAGGAGGTCTGTGGTGCCAGCCTGATTCTCTCCCTCTCGTTCTGCTGTGCTGCCCTCTCAGCCGCCCGCTCGCTACCTGGTGCCCTCTTATCCGCCACAGGGCTGTCCGAGGAGCTGGACTCCGTGTCCGAGAGGAGACAGTCAGAACTGTTGGGGTTATACAGACATAGTGAGCACAGAAACCCATCGTAAACAGATACAGTAAGAAAAGAGGCACAAAGCATTGCATAAGTTTTCCTCCATCTCATCTTCTCCTCACATCATCACTGATTTGGCTCCTGGCTCATTGGATTAAACTACGCACAGGTTCATATGCAGTATTAATACCTAACCTCAGTTTTAGTGTAATTATCTAGTGGCTGTGGGTTTGATTCCACTAAATGCAATTTCATCATATGTTTCTCTGACTAGTCTCACAGTCTCCATGTCTAGACTGTCAAACTGCACAGGCATCAGCTGTAAATGATTTCAAATGAAATGCTAAACAGTAACAAGAGAATCTGTAAATGATCTCTAGATTCCAACATACTGCAAATGGGAGTTCTTAGTGCCCTGCAGGAGCTCCACGGCCTGTCGTTTCCCTGATGACGTCTTACATGAAGCCAGCATCTGTTTCAGTTCACTCCCATTGGCGGAATGAGAGGGGCTCCTGGGCATGCCCACTTCCACAAACGTATCGGAGCCTGAAGGAAACAAACACAAACCTATCTGGATCATAAATTACATTTCTTTCTAGCCGACCAGTCCTACATGTAAGTTGAACAACGTGAAAACACAGAGTTGACAGCTGTCAATACACAATATTACGACAATCATAACTGAAATACTTGCCTAGGTCACATGTTATGAGTGTGGCTTGGTGGGCATAAGTATGTGCGCTTGTATTAAAATGTGAAAAGTCTCAGTTGCATCGGTCAACAACCATCAGCTGTAATTTTACCTAAAACATGCATGAGTGTGTGTTTCTGTAATATCAAGATTATATGAACATGTATAATGTGCTGTATAGTGTAAAATAATGTGATGTCAGTCACTCTAATTAAATCCCTGGGGATTAGTGTTTGCACTCCCTCATTCCACTTAGAGTCGAGTCGGACTCAAGCCAGTGCAAACACATTCTGGGATGCAGGAGGAGGGAAGAGAGGGAGAGGAACCCTTACTGGGTCGTACCGCATTGGGGGAGGACCACCTCAGAAAACAGCAGGGAAAAACGAGACGCGTGAGAGTGAAGCTTTCAGTGGAAAAAACCCCAAACGTAAGACACAGGAAATGAGGGCCTTTCTGAACCGCAAGGAGACCAGCAGTTAATGTGTCTCCATTGCAACACAATACATGTATTCAAAGTGAGTATGAGGTTAGGAGGGCAGTATAGAGAAATAGAAATAAGTTCATGCAAGGCACTTTCCTCAAAGTGGGTTTAAGGGTTACATTAATCTCAAGTGGAGAACCTTAAAGTGGACATTTATTGTAAGTCTGCCAGGCTGTGGTCCAGCAGAGTTGAAAATGTTAACAGCGCAAATATGTCTGTCCAAGGTAATAATCAGACATAAATCACAAGTGTGACTTTAATATCACTGACTCACAAGAGAGTAAGATTCCTGCAAGATCTACACTTCATAACCTGGTTAACAGTTGGACTAAAAATAAACACTGACTGAATTCCTTAAGAAGCTACACAAAAAAAAAATGTTGGGAATAAAGGAAGTCATCTTTGATTATCATCTAATTATTTTTATTATTAGTTCACAGGCTGTTACTAGCTAAGCAATACATTCTGGATGTTAGGTATGGGGTCCTGATCCTGTTTAATAACAAATATGAACAGAGCAGGGTTTATCATTTTAGAAGGGAGATGACAAATAAAGAAACTAGGATATGCAGGTGCCTTCACTGGCCTCTGAATTCTTTAGGGCTGAATATACTCCAGAAATATATTCAAAACAGATGTGGAAGGGGTTTATAGCTGTACAACATTGGATGTCTGCATACAATGACATGTTTTACAATGTGTACAACTTGCATAGTCATAAATAAGAGACAGTACTTGAGTCTTCACAACGTGGACAATTCATGCAATTTTTATCATGTGGCCACTTGTGAGTGTGTCGACACATACGCACAGTATTGCAGCAAACATTTTAGCAATTGCGAGAAAAAACAAATCTAAATCTACTGATAAGGACATTTTTCCATATAGAGACATAGGCTGGTTGAGTTTCTTTATGAGTTTACTTAAGAAGAATACCTTCATCTGGGCTGGACTTGCTGGACAGCGGCTCTGATGGATTGTGTCCGGTGGCCTCTTGGACAGAGTCACATGGGGTTTGACTCAAAACAGTTTCTGCAAGTGATACAGTTGCTATCCTCCCATAGACTGAGCCTGGATGCTATACGTGCATGTACACACAAACACACATGAAATTAGAAATGATGAAACTGATAATAATGAAATGAACTAGTGATGCAGCATAAAGTACACAAGTAAGCCAACCTTGACATGTCCATTGAGAGTGCAGGGGACCTTAGTACAGTCAGGTACCCCATTGGGCTGCTTGTCTATGGGAGTGAGGCCAGGCGGAGGGGATGGTGTACTCTGTGTGTAACCCTGTACACCTGACAGCAGGATGCTACTCAGAGTGGCCTGGGTAGCAGGGTGCAGCATTAGTGGAGATGGGAAGCCTGAAACAAACCGTGGAAATATTTAATAATAACAAGTGCACAAAGTCTGTAACCAAATACCCGTACAACAATACAGTGTACAGCAATACATTGTATGGACCTTGTGTGCTGGTGAGTGAACTGGGCCAGAGGGAGGGGGAGGGTGTGGGAGTGCTGGGGCTCGGGGTCTGCAGAGGGCTCATAGAGGAGTTTAGGCTGTTGAGGACAGCGTTTGGGGTAGCGGAGTTGGCGAGCGAGTGGGGCGCCGTCGCACCTAGGAAACCTGAGAACAGAAAAGAACGGGGAAAGAAAAAAAGGAGAGAATGGGAGATCAGCGGTGGTCCCATCACAGCACATATCCATTTTTCAAACTAATCACATGTTACACTAAAGCTCCCAGAAAATAATCTTGGTCTTCCAGCTATGTTACTGGAATTCTATCACACTGTCATCAACTAGACAGAAAACGAGAGGAAGAATTTCTTAAATTTCTACAAGGTCATGGATACAAAAGTACATATCTTGTGTTAACCATGTTATTGAGTGCACCAACAATGTGGTGCTTGGTGTCTTTACCCAAACACAGTGTATGAAAACAGAAAGAAGCAGGTCTGTGGCTTTAACAAGGGGCTAGTTTGGCTCCAGGAATAAGGCCAGGGATTTTTCTGGCAGACTGGCCTGTAATCTGAGGAAGAGAAGCATGTAGCAATTACTAAAGGCAAGGATGTGGCCCGTCCACAGCTTCATCTCCGGGGCCCCTGGGTTTAAACAAGACAACAAGAAACCATTTCTACTGTACTGGGACTCCATGGGACATTTCTGTGACTCATTTTTTAAATATATGTGTTTAAAGCAAAGCACCAACATTCTGTTATCTGTTATTCCTACTATGTCTGATGCATTTTTAAACTGTTTAAACTCCAACAACTGTGTCAAATAAAAAGCAAAAAGCAGATAATTACAGCTAAATATTTATTATGTATTATTATTATCCTGGTACAACCAAAAGTCATTCGTGGAAACAAAGAAAAAAAAAATCCTGACAAAACTATCCAGGATGAACTCTGTGCCTTCATGTTGAGGTCAGCGCTGCAGACAAGCAAACTCCTACACGATTCTAACCGCTCATCATCCGATGATTCAGAAGCTCATGATTCATTCAAAGTCGCATATGCTGAATTCATATTGAGGTTATTTTCTGATGGTTGGCTGATCAAAGATTTGTACATGTGGGACTCATTTCTTGGCATGAAATTCGTACCAACATGGTGAGGTCAGTTCTGCAGACAAACAACTCCTACTGTAAAACACATATAAAAGTGCTTTGACTCCCTGTCTATGATTTATGTGGATGCTAAGACAACGTTAGTGTGTTATTCCAAAATCAACTGCACTTAGTAATTCAGTATACCAAGGTGATAACAGGCTTTGAGGACATCTGGCTCAGAGATATATTCAGTTGTTCTGTTGCCCAGACAGAATGTGTGTGGCTGGTACAGATGCGAATGAGGACATTATTTCCTCTACAAAGAGAAGAAGAAGAATCTTTAATGTATTTTGTGCAAGGAAAAAAACGGTTCGGGCATCTTAGCTTCTTTCACTAGTTTATATTTTTCCTATTATAGAAAAAGTAAAAGTTTCTAAATAGTTAGTATCTTTACCCAGGTTGCTCAGCCCCAGACCAGCTGAGGCTAAGATTTCCAGGCCAACGGGACAGATGAGGGATGGGGATGGACCGTTGGTAGCAGGATTCAAAGCCACTGAGGATGAGGAGGAGGACACCCCATTGCTCTCCAAACCCAAGAGGAATTTTCGAGCTTCGTACATGTTCACTGCATTCCTCTCCACGCTCTTGACTATCACAGACTGAAAGACATTGATCAAGAAAAAAAAAAAAAGAAGAAGTTATGAGAAACCAAGGAATGGTTAGGTGGAGAAAGTAAAAGTAGGTGGAGTGGAAAATTAAGTAAGTGGAAAATGGGAAGGTGGTGGAAAAGAGGAGGGGGGGGGGGACATGAGAAGGAGACAGCAGTGTAGACGATGTTGGCACCAGAGATAGGGAGTGAAGGGGAGTATGAGGAGGAGAAAACTTAGTGGAGAAGGAAGAGGGAACTGAGGGTAGATTAGAAGGATAAACATTAAGGCAGTGTGGGAGAGAAGGAGACATGGGAGCAAAGTTTGATAGAAGGTGTTTTTTTAATCAACTTGCATAAACATCTAGCTCACTGATATGAGTGAAGAGAACATGAAGCAATAGTAGATATTGACTATTATTCAGTGAGGCACTAAATCAACAAAGAACTTTAAATAGAAAAATCAATAAATCACTGAGAGAAATCACTTCTACACTTTCCACATCATGATCTGTCCTCTCAGACACACACACACGCGCGCACACACCCTCTGTTGGTCTGCCAGGTTCCTGTAGAACAGAGGCTACAGCATGAGTTTAGACAGGTCTTCTGGATTACTGCTGTCACCTTGTTGAATTGTATAAGTGAAGGGTTCTTAAGAGGATCTGGGCTGGGTCAGTGATTACACTGGCACCTCTACGCCAGTCCCCACAGGCTTCTCTGGTTTTGGGCATGGAGCCCTGGCTCAGGGTGGGATGTGGGCACTCTGATGAGTCAGTCAGTTGGCACTAGGCCGAGTGTAAAACATGCAGATCATCAGCAACATGGTTGAAATTAACACAGGTGCACACATTACTGTAAGAGGTTGGAAATCAGAATAAATGAAGAAACATATTTCTTTAATACGTGCGCCTGTTACAAATGAGTGTACCTCACCACTACTTAATAACTAATTTACGAAGAACACATTAAGCCATTTTGTTTCAATAGATGACACATATAATAAATACCATCAGGTGAAACGTGCGTGCCAGGCAGTGGAGAGAGCAGCGGAGAGAGAAGACTGTGATTCCCCACTGCTGCAGGCGCTGATTTACCAAAACTCTTCACAGGGCTGGTATGGCATGATTCCCTTTGGTATAAAGTTCCAGTTTTTCCTTTTGGATTTCATTAAATAGTGATGAAATGTGACATGGAAATCTATAATTTATTTCAACATCACGCTGTGGCATTTGACGAGCGAGCAATTCTCAGATGGAACATTGGCTTACTTGAGTCTTTTTTTATATTTGCCTGACACAGATTTGAACAAGTAAGACCACAGCTAAGTTTGTCTCAGGACTTTCATTACATTTATCTTTTCTGTCCTTTTAATGCTCTTACATTAATATGCACTTTAACTATTTTAAAATGTACAGATTTGCAACCATGCTAACTTTTCCTGTTTAGCACTAAATATAGACGCACAAGTTGACAGGAATATGATTTAATATGTAGTCTTTAAAGTATTGTATGCAAACTGGCTTAGGCTATAAAAGTTGTGGCACACGGCACCAGTATCAATTTCTTCACTATGTAGAAATAAAGATGAAATAAAGAAAAATCTGAGCGATGCTGTTACAGTGGGAACAGGACTGCCTGTGTCAAACGATGTGCAGACGTTTCACTCAAAACCACAGATTTGAAACTCGCCGTTGTGCGACGAGAAAAATCTAGGGCATCATCCTCTACAACGATTTTTTGCAATCCATCCACTTGTTGATGATATGTTTTAGTATGGATAAATATAATCTGACATTGCCATCTTTAAAGCCACGCCGCCAGCATGGTTAAATATCCTCTCGAACGCCACATGCTGTGTGAGTGTAAGCCTGGTGACATACCTTGCTGGGCTGTTTTGGCTTCGGTTTGATGCTGATGAAAACATCCAGCTGTTCCATTAATGCTGTGATACACTGGGGCTCCACCTCTATGTCCTCTTTAATGTCAAACATTAATACCAGAGGCAAACAGCCCTGTGAAGCAAAAAATAAATAAATCAATGTACGTTTACAACACGCTCTTTTCATATGTGAGCTGCAGACTAATGTTTCACAGCTTTTCTAGCAAACTGTAACATATCCATGTTCCTATATTGAAGACATTTCCCCATAACAGTAGTAAATTATTCTTTATACTATACCAATCGTAGAACTGTGTTTCAGCCATACCAATAAATACAAGATTCACTGCTGAATTCATCCCACACAGTGCTTGGGAAATTCCGCCAAGAGCAATCTGTTTTGCATGATCACCACCACAAGTGCCACAGACATCTATATTTTGGGTCAAGTGCTGGACAGCACTCCTATTGTGAGTGGGTGTATTTAGCAGCAGAATACGGGATCAGCCTGGCTCTGACAGGCCCCGAGACTGGAGCTGTAATCTACAGTCTGGCTGGATGAAGCCAAATCACACGGTACATTACTGCGGGCAGGACTACTCTGCCCCTCCTGTATGTCCACCCTTCGCTTCTACTTTCACAGTGACTCCTCCACTCCTCTTTATCCCTTCCTCTTCCGTCTCGTCTTTGAATCTCCTCTACCCTCTAACTCTTCTTTCATAAATTAGCAGTTTTCTCTCCCACAGACAGACTGTGAGAGGCTCCTTCTTGTGTGTCCCGTTGCCAGAGAGAAAGCAACGCTTAGTTGCTGCAACAACTTTGGCATTTGCTAAATGTCTTCAGGGCCAAATGGGAGACCGCAGACAAAGAGAAGGCAGCTCTGGCAGAATTACTGCCTTACATTATGGATCTCCAAAACAGAAAGCCAAAGCTGTTTACGGCTGAGACATCTTATACCAGCTCAGCAGAAGCTTTAAGCCAATAGTAATTAAACATCACTTTTACACATTTTTGAAACAGACTGCTGATTATATTCCTCAGCAATGCAGATAAGGGTAGCCTCAACGGTCGCAGGCAACAAGACAAGAATGGCCACAGACCATTTTTAACCCAGAGAAATTTAAACAGGAGGCGCTTCCTTATGGTCCAAAACACTAATGTTAACTTACTGACCTCTGAATTACAAATTCCAATCCACCAAAATTTACTGTTCATGTAAGCCAAACCCTTAACACCAATAAGCATAATCTATATACAGGACATTAAAAATTCAAGCCAAGCTGATGCAAATATGTGTGTCCATATCTCATGCAGGTATGCGGCAGCAATAAATCAAACAGAGACGGCTACAGATTGTTGTAACATGGACATTTCAGCCGTATAAGCAGAGCCAAGCAAATCTCTCCCAAGGCTATTCAAACCCCTAAAGGCAATCATGGTTTCAGATTTGAACCCCATCTCAAAACCCACACATCACTCACACATACCATCATGATGTTAGTGGAACAGCGATATCCGTTATAGATACCACAGAACATGTGGAATCTGTATATGTAAGGAATATATTGCCAATGCCATCGCTTAGCCACAAAAACAAAGCTTAGCCGATTAAAGTCACTCTTTTCAACAAGCAGATGGTAATAAACAAAACACACACGCACGCGGTACACACCATCAGATACTGTCGTGCCAGGCAGACTGATTCAATGGTGCCTTGAATGTAGACTGTGGATTTCTTCTGGGGGCTGTTGGGGTCAGGGAAGTGGATCTGGGCTCCTGTCCTCTGGGTGATGTGCTTAATGTTGCTACCATTGCGGCCCTTCATGAAGAGGTGGTGCTGGGGTGCTATGTCCAGGTGGGTGGTGACTGAGATGGTGCTTGCCAGGCTACCAGCCAGGTGTTCCAACAGCAGAGCTGTACCCCTCTGGGGAGACACAAATCACAAGACAACTGAGAAAATACAGGAATATTCATTTATAATTTCTCGCCAATCAAATTATTACTGTAAGATCTTAAAACATGTCTGGAGGGAATCTGATAAAGAGCAGTACACTGACATTTTAACAAATCGAAACAAAAGTGTGGCTCCAAAAACCATGTCAGCACATTTGACATAAGAAATTAGCTTTAATAATATTCCATGCCCTCTAAGTACAACAGTGATAAATTCTATCAGATACTTGAGTTTCACAAGTGCATCTGTGAATGCAAATTAAAAGACCTGACAGACAGACATTATATTTTTGAAAAAACTATAACAATATTTATTTTAGAGCAATATCCAGACCACATTACAAACACATTGGTTAGAAATTAGAAAGGTTGAGCCACGTTGTCCGTTACCCAAAGTAAACACCAGTATATAAGTGGAAACTATTATATTTTCCACTGCATCTGCTGGCCAGTTGCACACACTCATTCCTCGCTGTCTCTGCTGTGCCTCTGCAAGTGATCACTTGGCCTTGTAAAGTAAGTCACTTCCAGCGTACAACGGGAATTCACACACAACAGCCAACATAATACAACAATCTACAGCGGTTTTGGAAACACTTTTGAGTTGTTCCAAGGGTCCCACACCACCACATAACGCAGCACACATATTCATTTAATCCGTTAGCATTTATCTGGCATGGTTCCCAATTCTTACTGACCCCTCAGACCTACCACACTTGGTAGCTGTGCTCCAGCATATGTACATATACACATGTTGACTGTGCACAAACGCACACTGGCATGCAATTCTACTTCAAATCTGAATGGACGAACACGAACAAAGAAACAAATGCAGAGATGCATACATGCCAAATGTAGCTGCTGGCAAACTTAAATGCAAAACCATATTGCTAACAGAAGCTAATGAGTTGGTGGCTATGATTTGTTGGCCGAGATGATGGGAAGACTCCTTGGCATGCTTTAACAAGCCACAACTCAGATGCCATTCTGAAAGTGCATCTGTGTGTGTGTGTGGATTTAAAAATGTACACTGTGTTTATGAACATACACAACCTACAGAGGAGAAGCAGTAAGAAAAACTCCAAGATCAATTCAATACTGAAATTTAACCGATAGAGACGTTTGGAGTAGTGGGCTTGGTTTAAAACAGCAGTGCAGAGCAGTGTCTCCCCCCTCAGTGGAGAACTGAACCAGCAGCTGTCCAATTCAAGTGACCAAAGATCTCTCAGCACTCTCTTGCTCCTGTGGCGTTGAAATGTAATGAGGTGGTTTATTTGAGAAAAAGCGAGGAACGCTGACTGTGTTGGTGGGCCTTGACATAGTGTAGCTCTGTAAAACCTTTTCTTGGTCTGTGGCTCGCCATAGAAGTGGGTGGAGAAGAGATACTGACTCAAATATTGTTACACTCTTAAATGACCGACAAGAAGAGTTCTGGTCAGGGTTCAAGCAGCTACTAGAGCATATTTGACACACAGTGGCTGTTGTGAGGGTTTTGGCCTGTACAATCTGCATAATTTTACTTTAAAGAGGAAATCTAAAACAGAATTTGTAGCTTGTTGTGATTATTGCGGTAATTTTTTTTAAGCTGTGGGAAATTATAACTGTATAATTTCATGATTTTTTGACATTATGCATTTTACATAAACAAACTAATAATAACAATAATGTTTAGTTACAGCCTTCTGTAAAGTAGGAAATGAGGTTTCTGCGCTGTATAAATACAATTCATAACATAAATTGGTTTCATGGTGGTTCTTTTTAAAATGGAAAAAACTGCTTTAATGATTCACCAATTCTGCACAGAATTATTATTTATAAACTATTTATAGATTTTATATATTTATATAAATACAATTTATAATTTCTATGCATCAACCAAGTAACAGAATCAACCAAGATGTGACATCCTACCCACCTTCACTGCGTTGGTGTTGTTCTGTGAGCCGCGGACCATGCCAGTAGCTCTATAGAGACGTGTCGGGGGCTTGAAGGACACCGTGAGGTTGTAGGTCTGTGAGATGTGCTGCACGGTCGGGGAACTGGGGTCAGACTGCATGATGGTGGGAAGCTCGAAAGACAACACAAGAGGGAGCAGCTCCTGCAATGTGGAAGGACATAGAAAAGTGAGGCGGCTGAGTACAGAGTCTTGTATAATACAGACTCATTCAGACAGATCCAAGTAAAAACACCAGTAACACAAGTATTTCTTTACACAGGTTTGACATATACGAATTGATGCAAAGACATAAACATTCCTTTAGCAGAAGGTGGTAGAACTTGGTGTGTAAATGTGTCAACTCAAATTACAATCAAATTACAATCAAAATGAGATGATTGTTGCCAAAAATAAGAGAGACGCCCTGTGTGACATGAAGTATGCAAAAGTATTCTGTGGTGGTATCACTGGGGACATTGATTTAAACGGTACGGCTGCACATTTGTTCAAGCTATGGTTTAAAATTTTGCAAACTATGGCCAGTTCATTCTCAAAACGTCAAACTACATGAGCAGCAACACACATCAGCTCCTGTCATTTATATTACAGCTATCACTAAACTAAATAGATGCAGACAAGAAAGAGTCACTTCATGCATATACATACTTGCATGAATGGGAGGAAAATCACACAGGCTCACACCCATAGAGACACACTAAGGGAATGTTCACTTACACTTTGACAAAGAGGAGAATGAATACACCCTCCCTCTCTCTCTCTCTCTCTCTCTCTCTCTCTCTCTCTCTCTCTCTCTCTCTCTCTCTCTCTCACACACACACACACTGCTATCCAAACAGGGCAGAGTGCCACTTTGGTTTTGGCTGCCAGCGAAGGGCAAGCAGCAAGGATTGCTCTGACCAAAGAAATGCATCCCTGATCAGTCCCATATGCGCTTGGCCTAACATTTATATCACGTTTCTGCACTCGCTCTCTATGGGTTAAAGAAATTTAGGTCAACACTGAGGGAAATGTAAGAGAGGACAAGCAGAACAGCAGGAGTCAGGGCTGAATGAAGAATAGACTGATTTTCATAGTGGAGCTGACCTCAGCTTTTTTAAAGAAGTCTACCTGGCAGTTATGAGTTTCAGATGTATTCAGTCTGAAAGTGCTGTTAAAAAAAGTCTCAGTTCTCTTGACATAAAGGTGAAAGATTTAGAAAAGTCTAAATATCTAGTAAAACAACTGGCCAGACCTTTCATCACCCGCCTGCCAGCTCCACCTCTGAAAGCTCCTAGAAATCCCCTGTGAATCCATCACCTCAACAACCGACTTGTTAAAGACTCCCCACACAAGGGGACAACCTCAGAAATACAGTAGACCTTACAAATCCACTATAGCATTTTTGAATATTAAAGAGACATTACGTAGCTCATGAAGAAGGCACAAACAAAAAAGGGAGATGGAGGAAGTGGTATAAAGGCCACCCAGAGTGCTGTCTTGCACTTGCAACTTCGATGGAGTTATGTGCGTTCGTGTGTGTGCGTTCAGAGGGTGGGCTCAAAACCGGCCAACTTCAAAATTCCCCCTCTGTCCCCTTTTAAAATAGATTTAAAGAAGTAGTTCAACATTCAACATAAACATGAAGCCTGGGAGGCATTTCAACTCGCTTAAGTTGAGTTTTTTAACCATTTGATGGTTAGGTGTTAAGCATTAAAGTTAGGTAAACTACTTGTCTCATGGCTCCAACAGAGATAAATGAGACGTGTCATACTCTTCAATCTTCTCAACTCTCAGCAATCAACAACCACCTTCTCAAAATTTTAAGTAAGTAAGTTCAAATAAACTTCAATAATGAAGTTTTGTCCTAAAATTAGAAATCTTCTACATTAAATCAATGGGATAAATGCTTGACTGGATGAGAGAAGCCAAGTTGAACTTTTTGATCTTATTTATCTGCTCACAGCTTCTTTGCAGCCCAGAACAATCTTTGAAATTCTCTACACTTTAGATTATAAACCCCTTTGTACAACACTGGTATGGTTAGATTATTTTTTTTTTCCACCCATAGCAAAAAAGTAGATGACTTGGGTTGTGGCTTGCTGCATATGAAAACAACCATTAAACACGGAGAAGTATTGGTATGCATGCATGCTGACATTTGCCAAGACACACTGCACAAACATGCAGCATGACCTTCTCTTCTTTTTCTTCACACACACACACACACACACACACACACACACACACACACACACACACACACACACACACACACACACAC
>JAUYWH010000007.1:14065440-14129449 GCA_034779795.1 Ctenopoma multispine
CACACACACACACACACACACACACACACACACACACACACACACACACACACACACACACACACACACAGTGTATGAAACAGCTTGGGATCATAATTAATTCATTTAATATCTCTGTTGGTGACAAAAGTAGTGTACATCGGTCTGTATGCAGTGTTGCATAGGATGTTCGATTTGTTACTGTGGTTTGGATTGTGGACAATCTTCAGCGCTCCTTCTGTGTTAGTAAAGAGAATATATGAATCAACGTTTTAGCAGACAGCGGTTGTAAAGGAAAGCCTTAAACCATAAAAGGTATGACACAACATTCAATTACAAAAAAGAAGTAAAATAAAAATTCTTCATAAGTTATGGGACCTGGAGCAGTCAAAGAAGCTTCGACTGAGTCCAGTTCAAACATGTCTGGTGATAAGCTTATATGATGTTTCCAGACACTGATTCGTTTCTGCTCAACACCCAAATCCTCTCACCACACCACCACCACCACCAAAAAGAAGAGAACCAAAAAAGAAAAAACATTTTAAATACACTTGGCTTTGGAACACGAGAAAAATGCCAGAAACAATCTATGTGAGAGGTCTTTGACAAGTCTAGTCATCATAACCCGGAGCATAACTATGATGTGAAGAAAAAAACTAAAAACAACACACACTGCTGGCAGCACAATAAGAGTAAGGAGCTGGTCAATATGCTATCAGTTTTCCAATCAGGGGAAACCCACTCCACTTTTCAACCACAAAGAAGCTCACCTAGCTGTCTCTCTGTCTACAAACCCACAAACAAATCCCTTGAGAACTGCAGAGAACATGACGAGTGGTTGATGTTAGTGGAAAAAAACAAACAAGGGAAAAACTGTCAAACCTTCCAAAAAATGAGAAGCTGAAATGTTCTCTCCTAGTGGCTCTGTCCTCAGTGTGCACCATCCTTGTTTTCACAAAGGTCCTGTGGTCTTTTGTTTGTTTTAATACTTTCCAGGGGTTTGTGTTTTTTTTTAGGGTGGAGAAGATATGACTTTCTCAAAGTTCTCAATGCCACGTGACCAAGAACCCGAGGACTGCTTCAACCTCATTACATGAGCAGCAGTGGCCACTTCGTATTCTTGGTCCAGTGCACTCAGCAATGAGTCACATACTGCATGTACCTCCAGAGAGAGTGCCCCCAGAATAGATATTAGGCTTATATTTCTTTTTTAATTTAAATGATACCTTACAGAAATACCGTATTAACAACAGCCTAAAGGAACCGTTTAATTCAGTTCAATTCAATTCAACTCCAAATCAAAACAAAAGCCATCTAAAGACACTTCTATATTGTAAGTTAATCATACATCTTTTAAACTTCTGCTATGGACCTACTTTTCTCTCTTTAATAAAGTGAACTACTTCCACTACGTCTTTAGAGAATGTAAGTATGTACAGAGTTATATAGAACCCAACAGTCACACTTGAGCAAGCACTAGGTGACAGTGGAGAGGAAAACTGCCCTCTAATGGAAGAAACCTCCAGAAGAAACAGGTTTAGGATGGGCAAGTTTTAAACCCAACCTCGCTAAAAGCTCTACCTCCCACTCTACATTTGGAAACTCTAAGAACCTCAAGTAGACCTGCACACCGAGAGAGAAGTGTTGTGCTGGGGTAATATGGTACTATGAGATTTTAACATGTGATGGAACAGAACCTCGTGGAACTCCATAACTAACTTTTGTGTGCATGGAAGATGTATTGTTAACATGACAAAACTGGAATATATCTGATGGATAAGAATTAAACCAGCCTGGTGCTGTTCCTTGTAGTCTCTAACTTCACATTTCTGACTATCAATTTGCCAGTTATCATTACTCCATATGCCCTTCTGTAAGTTGCATGTCTGTTTGGCATCCTTAACAACAAATTGTCACAGCTTCACTTCCACTGTCACTCACACACACTCTCTATACTCAACTTTCCATGATGGTGGACTTGGAGCTCTGTCAGGCCTTAGTGATTTTCTTTAACATTGTTTAATCACATAAAACTGGACAAACTAGACAGGACAGAATGTGGTGCCCTGTCACTGTTCTACCAATAGAAACCAAAAATAATAACTTTTTCTCAACTGATTTATCAAAGCCATCTGTGAAAACTAAGAACTCCACCTACAAAAGTGAGTTTGTCCGTTCTTTAGCAAAACAGGATTGTACATTCCTCAGAAATACTCATAAAACTGATTTTTGTAAGACTATAAAATCTTTCTCAAGACACTTTTTTTTTTCAAAAGTGCCTTTACTGATGTTTTGTTACAATCCTCTTTTAACCTCTTAAGCTCTTTTTGCAAGCATAATCAATAAAACAATAATTGTCAACATGAATTGAAACACACTTCCAGTTATGTCTCCTGCTGCGTTTACTTCCAGTTTCTACCGAGTAAATCCAGGAACTAAAAAGGAATTTTATTATCATTTTGTGGAATGAAAATAAAAGAGAATTCCTTTCAGATGATCTCACTCAACTATTTTTGTAAGGAATTTGTCCATGGTATCTTTAAACTGTAAGCAGTTTCAGCTTTAGCATGTAGCATGCTAATGATCCCCTATTAATGCCCTCTCACTGGAAACCGTCCCGTCCCTCATCTGTGTAATATTATCAAAGTGTTATATAATCATTATGTCTATTCACTCAGAATAGTTTACACACAATAACATTTAGGCCAGAAACCAAAATCTGATGAGTTGTCTCTTATACTAGCCTGAGGCATAAGCAACTCTAATCTACAACATGGCACCCTCTTGCTTAAACAATAAATCAAACATACTCTCGTAGATAAAGGCACATTTTTTCCTTCATCAATTTTTGTCATGTGCTCAAACCAACAGCTGGATTTACCAAAAACATCAGGAGACGTCCTTTTACTTTTGCCTCCAGCTTTCTATGTTTTTGTCTTTTGCTTTTAAAATCAGTGTCCTGGGATAATAGCACGTGTCTGGTGTCATTTAGGGGTTCAACTTAACCATCACGTCAGGCAGACACAGCTCATCTAGATGACATGTGGTATGTGGATCTGAATTGCCATAATTCCAATGGAGATCTCATGTATGTATCGTGCATATGCAGTTGACTACCTTGCTTCAGAATGCTGTACAAAGTTTTGAGAATTTGTTAAACATTTTTTGGAAGTGTTTTGTAGTGATGAAACATGTCATGCAGCAGAGTGATTCTCCTGACTAATATGTTCTGATTATTTTTGGACAGTGAAGGTTTATGCCAAAGACACATAAGTGAATCCTGGTTGCAGATGGGCAGACATCACAGGTGAGTACAAGCAATTAATTGCTGGTATTGGTGTTTGTATGGGGAATTGTTGATGATTGTTAATGTAGTAAATGACCAAACTTGTTCTTTGAAAAGTGCTGATTTATAATGAAAAGTAATTTTCTATGTAAAAACATTTAACATAATGCAGAGGAAAAAGCAACATCATGCAACTGTCATCACATCAGAGTTAGCTCAAATTATACTTTCCTAAAATTATCAAGTTTTATGGCGTATGCCTCATCAACTTTCTCTCTAAGAAGGCCCTTGTTCAGAGAGACCTGTTTCCTGTCCAGCCTTGCTGTTCTTGGCAGCGTCCTGCAGATGGGACTGATTTCTGACAGACCACACACCATTTTAAAGGGTGCATGGGGTTTATTTTTATGAAAGCTAGCTAGCAAATGCCTCTCAAATGGGTCAAGATATTTGCACAAATTAAGTTACCTATACATTTAGCATTCCACCCTTTCTTCTCCGCGTCCACACCCTTTCTGAAATGAATAAATACATACATAAAAAACTATGGTTCCGATCAAGTTTATGGCTCGACCTTGACATGATGATTGGTTCTTAGAGGTTTGCAGATGGCTATGCAAAGCTGTTCGTGAAATCAAACAGGACATCATTAAGGCGATGTCCTAAAAGAAAGCATATGTATTCAACACACGTGAATGTGTATGTGTGCATGTATAGCACAGCAGCAATCACCATGGCAGAGGCATGTTTCCTGGCCGTCACTGCAATGGTGCAGCTGTTGATTCAGCTGGAATATGTGTGTGTGTGTGTGTGTGTGTCTGTTTGGGGGTGGGGGTGGGGGTGGGGGTGTAAAGAGGTTGGGATCAGAGTTAAGAGACTGACCGAAGAAACAGCAGAGCTAGAAGCTGACAACACAGTCTGAAGAATCCCCATGAGACTCAACAATCATAACTGAGTTCACGTTAAAAATCCAAGTACTAATTTGCAGCCGAAGCTCCATTAACTTTGGGGCTAATACTAATATACGCATGGTTATGAAAGAACAACACACATTATATGGAGGACACTTGTGCGGAAACACTACTGTTAAAATGCATCATGACTAGAGGTCTTCTTGAGTGGAAGGATGTTTAACATTAACTGCTGCATGTTCTATAGGTTTTGTTTCCATGGCACAAAAACATGACCTAGTTATTTCAACATCTCACAATTTTATGCCAACCAAATATTTCATCCTGGCAGTCTTGGGTTTTCTCATTTGCCCTGTGTCAGCACTGTGAAAAAAGAAAGGAATTATGCATGGCCTCAGATCTGACTGCATTGGCATTTACATATCACGCCTGGCATTATTTACAGAACCACAACTCCTGGGAAGGAGGGATGAAAGGGGGATTTAGGGTGAACTGGCTTGGGGTTCAAAGGCATTTCTCAACTCAGATCTACTCAAAGCTCTTCTGTGGCGAACAGTTATCAGGTCAACCAGCTGAGCTTCTCGGCTCTTCTCAGTCCCACGACTCAACTTTTGTACAACTCTCCAAAAGCTTTTGTCTATGATTTAAAACTTCAGTAGTTCAGTCCAAATTTTTCACGCATGACAGTGTTTTGAACTGACGCACGATTTTAGTTAAACAATCGAGTATATCATTATGCTGAGAAATCCCCTCGCTATAGTTGACTGAAAATGACAGCAGTGGTTTAATATAGTGAAATGATGAAATACCATTAAAAACAGCAGGAGGGAAAAGGAGAACGAGGGAAGAGCAGGAAGGAAAACATGAGACAGAGATAAGAGCCCAAAACAAAGACTGAAAAGTAAGATACTTCTGTTATGTCTGTTATCCTCTTTACTTTTCCATTGACTACATGAACCGTTTGTTCTCTATTAGAAAATGTTCCTGTGAACTTGAAGGAAGTCCAGCAGACAGTGAGTAAGAGGGTTTCATCAACCACACCAACTGGGCCTGGGGAGAAAGTGCAGGGGTGGACCATTTTAAGTTGCTTTCGGTAGCAGCAAAACTCTAAATCTCACTGCTGAAGAAACTACGAAATCTAATACCCTAAGTATGTAAAAAAAAGTGCGTCAAAAATGACCATATGCCTTACGTGAGGAAGAAGAGTTGCTACGCATACACTTAGTTTATTAGTCTCACTGAATGTGTATGGAACATGGGTGTGTGTTGGATGGAGGGGGTTGGGGGAACAGGAAACTATCCAACTAAGAGTTTCCACTTCTCATCAACTTCAAGGTATTTCACACACCTCATCCATTTTCTTTCAACAATACCATTCCACAGTTGCGCTCAGTGTTTATTTTCCTGACGTTAATTGGGCATGTATGCTGATCACGCTATCAGAGGGAAGCTATACAGAGCTTTCCCGAATGGAAATTCTACAATAAAAACATGACTTCAGCACTCCTCCTTTACTGCTCCTTGCCAGCGTGCCAACCGAAACAGCTGCGCACTCATTTCTAATTCACAATTTAACCTCTAGTAACCACAGTTTCTTTGAACGAGCTGTGACATTACTGGAGCCAGAGACTGTAAAAACCATGACTGACAGAGTCAATACACCAGCAGTCAGATTTGTCAGGATAGCTTTGTTAGGGTAACACCTTCACTGGATATCTTAAACATGGCAGCTATATCCAAACCCTCTTTTGGTTTGGATATAACAGAACTACAGCATATCTGGACTCCTTGTTAAAATTCCAAGTAGGGGAATCTCACGGCGCCTGGCTTGCATTACTTGGTTTTTGAAAACTGCTTCAAGGACAGTTAAATTGCCTCCTTTGACATTTAACTCAGCTTCCTAACCTCCAAAACCAAAATACGGAAACTAGACAAAAGTGGAATGCTAAAACAAACCGCTGTCTATCATTTATTTCATTTCAGCCCATTAGCATACTATAGAGGGAGTTTAATGCATTCAGGAAACTGAATTTTAAACATGAACAAATCCACTTGAGATGCTTAAAATGAGCCACGTATTTAACACGATACCGTCTGAATAACTGCTGTCAAAATCCAATTATCAGTTCGAGCAGTTAAAGTCACCATTGGTCACCAACATCTTCTTGCCTAGTTTATCCACAACAGTACCTCATGATTGTTGCAACTGAGCTGCCATTTCTGTTGCCAGCACAAGGATGACTTCTTGTCTCTCTTTGACTTTGGCACTAAAACAATACAAATCTGCAACACAAATATTTTCACAACTCAAAAAGTTTAGCGCCACTTTTATTCACAATCAGTGGTTTATAAGGTTTTTATTGCCCAACCCTAATCGGAACAAGCTGTAATAAAACTGCTGTAATGTCACTAATGAATATTTGCAGATAATGTCATTGTTAGAGACATACTGCTTTAAGAGGACATGTACTAATCACTGTAGTTAAAACTTGTATGGAAGACCATTAATTGATAAAGAGAACAGTTGAAACTACACTACCATGCAGTGCACCACTATTTAGAACCACTGAGGCAAATCCTTGTTTTATTGTGTTTAATGAAGCCTAAGAACATTAATTAAAATCAATGTCAAAGAAAAGTCAATGAGGCACTGCTAGTGTGATTAGACCTGTGTTAACCTCTCTCATTTTAAACCATGGAGATGATCTGGTATATTATGGTACAATACATTATGTAAGAGAGAAAGGCCCACAGTGTTGTGTCAGCTGTGTCATAGGGTCAGAATCCTGTAGAGTCTTAACGTCAGTGTTGATCCTCTGTTTTTGCTTGTTTTGTTTTGTAATTATGAGTGACTAGAGGAGCACCTGACATCTGCTCCCCTACCATGAAAGAAGCTCTGATCAGTGGACCCGAGCACAGCTCCAAAGACAAAGCAAACACAATCCAAGTGCAGACTACACACTCACCTTCTGAAAGAAATCCTCCCCGCCGTTGACTCTCCCTTCAGAGGCAGCTAAAGTGAGACAGAGAAAGGAAAAATAAATTACAAAACCACATAGAACCACTCGGTTTTTAATAGACAATGTAACCTTAACCCAGCCAAATCACACAGATTATCCAGTCTCCTCGAAAACGTTATGTTATCTTCACTAAGTGCACTGTTTATGGTGGATTTCCATTTCTTTGGATACTGTGTTTGGCACATCTACTATGCTGCTCTTTTACAGGGGTGGGATAAAATGTTCCAAGCAATTTTCTATAATCCTGTAGATCAGATACAGCTTCCGAGTAACAAATTGATGGATACAGTAAAAATATTTTGGCATCTTACACAAGCTGTCAATGGACTATTGACAGCTTGCCATGCCACACTTGGGTCAACTGGTGTCGGTTTTGCGCTTCTTAAGAATACTTCTAAAATTCATGTGTCATACTGTTCACGTCTGGCCTTTGGGAAGTAAGAGTATATAAAACCTTATCAACAACCTGTATACAAAATAAGCTAATAAAAAAAATAGAAAACTATTTTCCAAGCAGGTGAAAAAGCCAAGAAACCCCCTCAGCTGATAGTCAGCAAGCTACATATAAACAGAGGAACCACTAAAGTAAATCAGGCTTGTAGTCACTCCAACACATCTGCAAGTCCTTCAGACTGTGGCAGCTCTATTAATGCAAAATACATATCTACTCTCCAATGAGAGTTCTCATGTTCCTCTGTCATGTGGGAGTACAGGGAAAAGTTTAATGGTCCATTTCAGCCAGTGTTCTCAAGGTGGATTTGTTTCTCTCTCTGCAAATCTGGGTCAGGAACAAAAGCAGAGTATTTATGAGTTACACAGATCACTTCAGTAAGAATGATGTGATGATTTAAAGACAACCAAAGTCTTTTTGTGTTTCAAAGGCAGAATACAACCCTTATTTCGGAAAAAGCTGTTGAGCTATTTTAAAATGAACAGTGATGGAGTTTTTAATGGAGAACTGTAGTTTAATGTACTGTATGTACTGTTTAATGCACAGCACCTTTAAACATACATTTTTTACAACAGCTACCCTGAAAAGATTTGTAATGCCTGTCAGTGCATCTGGGTGTGAAAAACATTGCTCACTTCCCCCATCAACACATTCAAAGCACAAACACAGAAAATGAAAACCCCCACTAAAGTCATTTCATTTTCAACCAGACCCGACATTATGGCCTTTGGCAATGTAGTAAAGCCAACATCATGAGCATTTAACACGTGTTTGTACTTACACAGGCTGCCCAGTAAACAAGTCCAGGCCGCATGGAGGCTGATCTGCTTTGGCTCAACAGCTAAGTCAATTTCTGATGTAATTTGCCTACATCAAAAGCTCGCCACCCCACTACACTGATAACAGTAGAGCTGTTGCTGCTTCCTAGCTCAACATATAAAATATATTTACTACTTGGAAAAATGAGAGTTTAGTCAGTTTTCATAAAGCGGTAACAGAAACTGGAGACGCACTGCACCTTTTAACTAAACCCCCCACCCTGTCATTCTTATCCTCATAATCTACTGTGCAGCCTCGATTTAAACGCCCAGTTCAATACTTCACAAAGTAAAGTAAAGAAACAGACTGCCAATCTGAGCTCTGACACAACCAATTACGTCAAGGTTTTAATCACATTACCTGCTTTGGAAACACAGTTGTAAAAGAAAATTCCTACTGTTGTGACTCCCATGGAAGACCAACATTAACAGATGGAAACATTCGCAGATGGGGAAATAATTGTTGGATGCCTCTTCGGCTGCTTCAAGGGCCTCCACCTTGTGTAAAGATACAGTCATTTTTACCAAGTGGCTGATGCTTACAGTGATGCACTCGGCATGCAGCCAGATGCTGTGGATAATCAGATGACGGATAAGAATGATAAGAATGATAATCATGACGACAGAAAGAGCACACAACTAGCCATAAACACATACAATAACATCGATGAGTTAGGGTCCTAGCAAATTCCTGGTTTAGTAATTCTACAGAACTAAATAAACACATAACTGACTAGTTGGCTTTAGAATTATTTTTATGATTGGGAAGTGGAAAAACAACTTGCCATTCTCTATTACACTTAGTGAAGGCATCTGAACAATCCGTGCTGCATTCACACAAAGAAAAAATGAATTCAGTTCATCTTGATAACAAGAGGTTGAACTGTTTACATCCAATATTGTATTACAAAAACTCAGGCAGAACTGCTCTGTGCTTACAGTAGGTGGCCGGTCGCTATCTATGTTACTGCAAAGGGTTCCAGTAACAACAAAGAAACAACAACAACAAAAAAAGTGCTTGATTTCCTGTTTTCTTTTACATCAACTGTCAATGCCACTGAACAGCACTGACATCAGCTGCTTAAAATAAAATCTGAGCAGTTTTGTTTTTGGCAATTTTGTCAAGACGTACACTGGAGTTTTGTGAAGTGTCGGCTTGTTTGGCTTGTTCTTTGTTTAACAAGTATTTCAATAAACTACTTCTAGTGTTTGGCTGTTTACCCACTTTTATTATATGTACAGTAGCAAGCCAGGTGTAATGAACTAAAATCTCAGCTCACCTGGGCTCTTTCTGTTCTCCTGCATGCTCTGCTCAAAAACAAAACACACTGCAACAGGATTTTCAGATTTGATAATCTCACTCATTGCTCTCTTCAAGTGCTAATACAAATATATAAGAATGTTATTACAACAGACATGTTTTTCATTTTATTCAAACAATGACTGAAGTAAAGAAAGTCACTATGATGTGGATTTGAAATAAGATTCCAGATACTGAGGGAAATAGCTCGTTTGGAGATGCTGTTTTTACGTTTTCTATATAATGTTTATTCTCCTGTGAGACTCTCACGTCTGACTTGACCATTTGTCTGTGATCAATCTGAAATGTTTCACATTAGTGAGTCAGTCACTAAGAATCTTCCAGACATTTATGGACATTTCTGACAGCACCTATGCAAACTACTGGCGAGTGGACAACTGGCACTGATCAAGTGTTTTTAGCAGCTTTTTTAAATCATCTTTAGACAGCAGCATGGTGCAGGAATGTGAGGTAAACCCTAATATGATCTTGATCATGATCAAGTTTTATACTAGTGCAATAGTGAAATTCAAATGACTTACATTTAAATCTATGCACAGAATGACAATTAAAGCACTCATTCGCAAACAAAGATTATTTATAAGCTTATTTTGATACATGCAAGCAATCTGTTTAACATCAGAATATATAGAGAAAAAAGCTTAAAACAACTAAACACGAGCACATACATTGCAATAGAACATCTGATACTTGGGTGCAGGGAGCGGAAAGGAATATGATACGAAACACAAGTGTAAACATGAGCCATGTGCAGAGAGCAAAACATCCTGTTGGCACATGCGTCCTGTGTAAACCAGCCATGGCAGAAGCAGGAGCAGTGACAGGCGGGTTACAGGAGGATTCTCTATGAGATCTGTGATAAACTACAATAAGGAGACCATCTCATCCTATGCATCACTTATACTAGATCTAAAACTAGAAGTAATAAAGGAGAACAGCAATTCTGTAAATCAAAGTGTGTTTACAGGCCGTGAGAAGCACTACTGCATATTTTAAATGCAGCTGTATAAAGCAACCAGAGCACTGACAAATTACCCCAAATGACATCACTAGTTTGAAAATGAAAAAAAAACTAAACAAAACAAAAAAAAACATGGGTGTGTTGAGAGATAAGTTGCATTTTGGGTAATGTAGGTACCCGGTTTAGACGAGAACGAGGCATCTCTGGCTCTGCTTCTTGCATTTCAAACCATAAAAACACTAGCCACTCAACTAAAAATTATGTCGACACACCAGTTTGACAGTGTGTGACTGAATAATTTGATCAAAACCAAACTAAGTACAAGATCCTGAATCAGCAGTATTTCAGCACATATTTTGAAGAGGGCAATCGTGATTCTGCATGTTTTAGTCCACTGACTACAAGCTGCAGATATTTCTTAATCACTGCTGACCATTGTGTTGCACTCAAGGGTTCAGCTGCTGACTGGCAACCTTCTCAATACAGAAACCACCAAATTGAAAATATGGTGGTCAACAAATTCACATTCTCTTTTTCACAATGTTGAGTTTGCTTGTAGATCCGATGTGCCAACAACATTACATTATAATGGAAGAAATAGAGACGTATTTTATGTAAGTCTTTGCCACATTTCCCAAAGAATTTAAAGGCATTTAACCACAGAAATGCACAGCACATCCCTCATTACTTAAATAACCAAGAAACCTATTATTTCATCCACCAACCAAAAACCAAATTTAAATTATAGACCCTCCTTAGGACAAATCAACTGAAGAGTACATCCCTTGCTTAAAGTATATTTTCCAGCATTTAGTAGTTCCGATTTACATCAAACAGACATTTAATTTGTTTCTTAAGTTCCACAATTGCTTTTTACCCAGGTTATACAAGGACATTGAAAAGCTGCTCCATTCCGACAAGCAGACTGTGAAGGCATCGCAGCTGATAAACGACAAGAGCTCTGACATCACGTGGTGCAATCATCTCTGTTCTCTGGTGTTTTTGAAAATATTGACCAAATAATGTGACAGTAATTTAAAGCCGTTATCTTGTCTATTGACTTGACAAAGTAAACACTATGGCTACAGTTAATCAAATCCACACCCTCCAATTCTCCCTTTATAATTATGTAATATATCTCATCACTGTCACTGCATGTAACGCACAAACAGACGTTCCAGTGAAGGGCATATAGGGACTTAACGCTGGCAGACGGATGAGGATCTGGTATCCATTATTTTGTGGAGAGGCCGACTTTCTGGGAGATTCCACTGCTTTGACACTGAAGGAATGTAAACAGCATTGATTTCTACAGTTATTGCTTCCATTCACACACACACACACACACACACACACACACACACACACACACACACACACACAACAATCAAACAAACAATAGAGAAACAGGCCCCAATAAATTAAATCCAAACTGTTGAATATTTTCACTAATATTTTAGCTAGTTTCAGTCAGGTTCAGGTTCAGCAGATTTAATGGAAAGGCCGAGACCAGTTTAACAAAAGACAAATTAGATCTGACAAATCCACACTGACTTTTCCAGTAACAAGACCATTATTGCAAATATACTGTATCAGTCATTCAATAACCACCACATGACTATCCCAGCATTTGTGCTGTGCCAGAATTATCAAGCATAATCTGAAGTGTCGAAGAATCTCACTGAAGTCAGGAGCTTTTTAGATTACAAAAAGCAAAGACTGCCCCCAGATAAATCTCTAAACTGCAGAGCTGCTTTAAACAAAATCCTCTCCACAGGCAATAATCACAAGAGAACTTGAGGTGAAACGTAGGACATTCACAGAAACGTATAACTAAGTATTTAACTTCTATTTCCTCTGGGATTTCATGACAACTCTAATTTTGGAGAAGTTTGGCATCTCATTCCACTGTCGACGCTCAGGCTTTTACCAACGTGAAATAGATTATTAAAGCCAGATTGAAAAGCCACTTTGGCTGAGAGACTGACGACTAGTATGAAGGAACTACATTTCCCATATTTTATGGAAAGAGCAAGACAGCACGAGGTTTTTGCACCAGCTTTCCAACATCCCTCCCTCCTGTGTGCACAGCAGTTTTCAGCTGATTCAACATGGAGCTAATGAGAGGGCCTCAGGGAACTGAAGCAAAACATGAAAATGCGAAATGCAACAAGTCCATGTGCTCATTAAATACATATATTTCAGTGTTTTTGTTAAATTAGGAAGTCTCCAAACCAGACTGACCTAAATTCAGATCATCAATAAATAAATTAGCCGTTATTATTTTAAGTTTAACTCTAAGAGATTATTTTTAAATGCAAATGTATTTTTTTTAGATTTACATTTAATAAAAACGACTTATTGTGATGCGTAACTGAAAAGCAACAATGTAACTTACTCACACTTACACAGAGTAATTTAAATCTACATAGCCACTGTGAAAGGTAAAGTTTGAAACCCTGCATTCAGTACAATCAACTCAGTCATTCAGTCACAGAGGCTGTTCTCATCAATCAAGCCTAAATACCTCACTTCAAAGACAGGATGTTTCTACAAGTGTATCACCTTGCAGCTGACAAGTAGATGACAGTAAGAGGGTTGAGCTCCTAATAAAAAACAGACAGAAACCAACTCCTTTGTTTCTCTGTAAACTGCTCTGGCACGTTTTATATAAGCTGGCATCTAAACGAAAGACTCCAGGGCCTGAGAGATGTTTTAACTGCGTCTCCAAGACAACGGTGGCATTGCATCACTAATAAGAATTGCTGAAGTGTAAAACTACGGCAGAAAGGGTTGTTTGCTTAGTGATTTTTCATAACAATGCCAGAGAAGAACCATGAGATTTCAAAGCTGACGTCTTTATTTTTATTAAAAGAAAACTGATGATATTCATATTTTGAACTTCAAATCAAAACATGGACCAAAAAAAAGCTATCTATTTATCATGAGAGAATTTAATAACCTAATTGTTGCTTGGAAAGTGTGTGTGAAAATAAGTGCTGTGCTCTACAGTATAAACAAACATCATATGCTATGATTATACACAAAATAACCAGCATGGCTAAGAATTAAAATATGAGATTTATAATCCTGAAGATTTGCATGAATTGAAATATTGTTTTTTGATACTGTTAATTTTCAGAAATAGTGATTCAGCATGTATTTACATTCTGTAAATAACTTGTTATATAATATTTTTCGTTGTTGGTGCGGTGGTCTGCCATTGTCCAGCTAGATTTACATAGCCTACTTATGCGTGAAGGAACGCCAGAACGCTGCATTGTTAGTGTTTTAAATGTTTCCTTTTTGATACCAGTCTAACTGTTAACAAGAGTTAACCAGGCTTGAAATCAGACTCTAATTGCAATTATTTCTGACCTATTTATTAAAACAGCAGCATTTTGATTGGCTGCACTAAAACACATGTAAGAGAGCATTTGCTAAAATGTTAAAACGTTAGTCGTGTGTCACAGAGTCAAGACTCTTACACGCTTGGTTGGACATTCAATATTACATTTGTAAAATTCAACAAATCATAATAAAGTGAAAATTGTGTTTTGAGAATTTAAACCAAAAAAAATAAAAAATAAAACAAATGTGCAAAAAATGAAAAGGGTCTGGACTCACTGTAATGTGATGCTTAGAGACCGCTAACGCTTTTCTAGCTTTGATAAACAACGTTAATATCCAAAACACTGAACACCTGTCAGCATATTTCTGTGCTGAGCAGAAGACTTAAAACTCCTGCAGGGTTGCCAAGCAACTGTGCTATCAAATAAATGCATTAGCTGCCAGATGTTGCTTTCCAGCAGATACAGATAAAAGCCTGCCAGAGAAACTAGACTCACTGACCTCGAGGTCATGCGGACGAGACGCAGAAATAATTATAAATGTACTTAATTTTGTAGTGATATTTTATGACCTAAGCTGTTGTTCCTCAGTGTCCACGAACAAGAACTCCACTATGACCTCACAGGACGTTTATTTACACAGATGCATATTTGCGTTAGGACCACGCAGTCCAGGAAATAAGACATCTCCCATCAAGCTGTTGTTGCTAACATGTTTGGGTTATCATCTCCTCCTTCATCTCCCATGTGTGAATGTTGCCAAGTGATTACACAACACTGTACATTCCTGGTGCCTGGTATCTATTGAGTTAGATCCCCCGCGGAGCATAGGGAGTCAGTCTCTACTAACCGGCCAAAAGTTGCACTGTAAACATTACATTACACCATTGGGAAATCGTTGACATCTCAAACTCATCAGAACATGTACATATTTCCTTTAAAGACACGAGGAATCTGATGATTTTTTTTGCGAGGAGAGATATTTTCTCCATTATTGCACATGACTACTCAACCACTGATATGGCCAATCAGATGTGGTTCATGCCGAACAGAACAGCTCTAAGGACATTAACATAACACACTTAGGCTCTTATAAAATCCCTGTCCTTGGAATAACTTCAAATTTAATTACCTTTTATTCTTTTTCTCCCCACCCTCTTTTTTTTTTTGATCAAGTGGAGAATATTCTAGCAACAGCCAGGACTAGATCCAAATGTACTCTTATAAAAATCCTTTCTCTCCAATCAAGGCAAGTGGAGAAAAGGCAGATTGTACTGAATGTTGAATGAGGAGAGAAAACAACAAACCCAAAACCTGAGGTTCTCCAAAGACAAACACTGAAAGCTCTTGGGGGGAGTGGTTAAGGGCTGGGTGGTGTGTGTGTGAGGCGAGTGCGCACGCGTGCAGGATAAGTCAGTGGTGCCCCCCCAAAGAAACATTTCTAAAATAGCAACCGCAAACCAGACAGAATGTAAATCTGCACTTTGAAAAGAGTTGAAGAAAAAGAGCTTTGAGGGATGTAGAAAAACAGGTATTCATTTCAGCCCATTTACAGTTCCAGAAGCATAGAAATGGGTCACAGCACTCCAGCTTCACTCAGCCTGTAGAAATAGGACTCCTGGTTTTATTTTCTTGAGTAATGAATTACAGGTTTTTCTGCCGACTGAAGCGCAATTATATTATACAGCTCCTGAAAGCTTCATCATGCCCAGGATAAAGGAATTCAATGTGTAAGCAAAGTCGAACAGAATTGTTTAATTGTATCAACATGTTTCAGTAAAATCTCAAAAAAAAGAGAGAAAAGGAGGGTGAGGGGGCGGAGTAAAGGCCAGCGAAGAGCAGAACTCAGCTGTGAAAATCAACTGATACAACAAAATTAGACACCGGTTGTCCTGATACTTGTTTGCTTTCCATACAGATTGGATTCATTATTCAAGTGTTGCAATATGTATTTTGCATAGCCATAGCTAGACTTCTTTAATGTGACTGTCCATGATGCTGCATGCTGCAGGTAGAAAAAAAACTATGCTTAACATGCAGCAGTTTATTTCCAGACATTTTCTACTGTAGATATATGATTGCATGTGTTACTCCCCAGTGAAAACCACACATACCCATATTTGGTGATTTTTATAAAAACTGAGGGAGTAAATGTTTTTTATGCTATCCATCACTCTCCCTACCATACTGCACGTTTACATTCAGCATGATCGTAAACAATCAGTCAATAATTCTACATGTCCAATCCTAACATTCCCCTAAAACTGGTAATTGACAGCTGGAGAGTCTGCAATGTTCAATCAGACCGAACTCTGTGTGAGGTAAATGAGGCAGAACCTTCTCCAGAAAAGAAGTGACTGCATCTCTACTTTATTAAAATGAATGGAAAGCTTTTCTTCATCATGGTCCACATCAACAAAATGGGATCAACTTCTGCTTTGGCACAGTCACATAACTCTAACAACTATAACTCATATTTAGCACAGAATCCAGTCAGAATCTGGTGTCAACAAAACTCAAAATGACATGTCCACAATCCAATCCACAGCTTTTCATTAAATATTAAATTATAGAATATTAGAGTGAGGACAGAGTGTATTAAGGATAAAGAACCTGAAAAGTCCAAAGACTCCACAGAAGATCTGATAGAAGCTGAAACAACAACGTCTGTATGCTTAACATGAAGCAACAGAGAGGGGGGGGGGGGGGGCGAGAGTGAGAGAGGACAAAGCCTGCAGCACATTCCCCACAAGACACTCACTTCCTGTCTGCGAGTCTTACTCAGCACCCCGGCGGAAGAGGAGGATGAGGCGCTTACACATACTCCCCTCATTATGTGGGTGTGGGGGCAAGAAAAAGCATTTTCTAAACAATTATGAGAAAAACAATGGAAAATATACTAATAGTCACATTTTAACTACAGAGCCAGTTTTCACTCTCAAAAAGGGAGAGCTCGCACTGGCCTCCAAAATACTACAGTGTTAGTCTATGCACAAACCATATCCTGCAAGTTTTGTGTGACGAAACATCCCAACTTACATATTTAGAACAACTCCAAGCATAAGCAAGTTCTTCACTGAGAACACTGGGTGGAGTACTGTAAAATACTACAGTGACAAAAGGACCACTACATACTGAAAATACCTGTGAAGCCCTTGTGCTTTCTTATTTCCATGTGTTACAGTTTCTCCATTCAGAGACGAAGCTACCCAATAATAGTCTGCGGTTTAGAGCAGGAAAACAAATTAGTTCAATGAAGAAAATGATTCACTTAGACTAATTGTAGGTTGTTGTTGCAGTTACTCAGCAAACATGTTGTTACGATGTGTGTGCACACACTTGCCCACCAGGAGGATGTGCTCAGTCACAAACACCACAAAAGACTCATCACTAGTCTGAGCAGGGAAACCCACAGCAAGTGGTCCCAAAATTGACCCATAAACAGTAGAATACATTGGTAATGTTTCCTTATTGGAGAAAATGTTACCTCTTTCCCACACTAGTGTCTAGTCTTAATATTTTTTAGTGGGAAAAAAAAATGCACAAGTTCTGTTGCACTGTTCCCTGTACACATAAAACTATCTTTCAGGCTTTTATGCCTATGTCAAGGTCCCAAGCCATTAACTCAGGAGTTCTATTCTATGGTGCCAACAGTCCAACAGTAAACCCAGATGGCTGTTAGGGTGAGATTTTGTTGTCACTTTACACTCTATTGACTGATCTAAGTCTGGGAGCCTGCTTCCCTGCCAATACGAAAGACAGTAAATTTGTAATTGCTAAGCAAGAATTTTCTCCTGAATTTCTCCTGATGCAAATTGTGCCAAAAAGAGCAAATACGAATAAAATAAGGGGAAGTTTAAGTGTTTAGGCTGGAATTTTGTTCAGTGTTGAGACATACCCGAGTCACTAACACTAAGATTGTGCTCTGGTCATCCTTAATTTCAACAATTTATGCAACTCCCTATCTCTCTGGGGTCTTCCTCTCTGCCCCACTCTGACCCCTTTCCAGTATTTTATGAGTGCAGCTAGGTTTATTATTAGGACAACATTTTCAACTTCACACTGATTAAAGGCCAATATAACGGCTAGTATGGCCATAAACTTCAGATACACTCAACACAACACCACAGCCAGCCTGTCTGCCACATTCAATTACTGCAGCTTATCTGGTACCACACAAATCACTTTTAGCACTGAGGTCATGGTGGTGGTGGACTCATCAGAGGCTTTTCTAATATTATGACCCCTATCATGTATGTAAACAGTGACAGACACATTTAGAAACACAAAGACCTCAATATCACTGAATGTACACATTTTTTTTAAAATATCATCAAAAACGTGATGAATTTCATAAAAGGTAAACTGTATAGCAGAGCTGCACCAAACTGCAAAAGTAACTGTAGTAAATTTCATTTACATTTTCACTATAATAGTACAACGAGACGGCTCCCTGTGCCTACACGAAAGGCCAGATTTTTAATCAAACACCTCTGCGTCTCCTCCATACAGTCTGATCAGCTGTGGTAAGAAAAAACGAACAAACCCGGGAATACATGAAAAACATGAATGAGTGGGACCTGAGGATACCACCTTAAATAGATGTCTATAATTATCTCCTGTGATTTCTCACTCAGGCTCCTCCAAGTTATAGTGGATCTGTGATATCTAATATTTTCCTCATAGAACCTCAGTGTCACTGTGTCATACTCATCTGGTACAATACTCAATCCTGTTTCTGAAAAAAATACTTTCTGAATCCTTTTAAAAGACAGTATATTGCAGCTAGAGAGAGAAAAATTCGAGCACACAGATTTCCCAGCAATGTCACAACTCTTCCATGAGGTAACACACCCCACAAAAATCAGTGAACATCTCAGCTGAGGGGCAACTTCTTATTGCCCTGTTGTAGCAGGGGAGCCTCTATGATTCATTGTAAAAGCTTAACTAGCCAAAAAAAACAAAAACATGACAAATGTGTGGAACCTGGCAAATACACAAGGACCAGGCTCATTATAGGAACACACACTGCAGCTATTGTTTACCCGCATCACACCATCACTCTGAATCATAACTGTTAGCTTCTAAACAATGTACATACTGAGACAACAGATCTGATCTACTATCCACATATATAATGTTCAGGCATTGATCAACCACTCACAGGTCAGGTACAATGGACTCCACATAATTATCAGCTGCAGTCATTTATTAAAATTTCAATCAAAACACTTGTCTCAGTTAAAGTCAGTGTTCATGATTCAACAATAAGAAAGAGACTGGGCAAAATTAGTGTCCATGGGAGAGTTCCAAGGCGAACACCACTGCTGAGCAGAAAAAACACAAAGGCTTTGCCAAAAAACATCTTGATTATCCCTTTTGGGTAAATATTCTGTGGACTGATTTGACAAAAGTTGAACCTTTTGGAAGGTGTGTGTATTGTTGTACCTGGCGTCGACCTGTGGCTCTTTGATGAGGGTCGAGTGCATTTAGTTTTTCAGGAAACGAGAAGCTGATGATATCGTGTCAGACAATAAAACACTGACTAAAAAATACAATGGAGTTTACATTTCACTATAGTCCCAACACTGGCTTTCAGAACGTTGTGTACCACATCAAAATCTACAGCCTGTCCAATCCAAACACAGCCAGATGTTACGGATCTCTGACCAAACTGGATGAGACTAAAAGAGCTATTTATTAGGATCTGAGTTTCCACCTACAGAGAAACACAGAGATGTGACTCTCTGATGAATGACTATGAATTTACATCTGACCAGAAAGACCAGGACTCAGTGGACCACAGCAGCCTTTTCTATTCTACAGCCCAGCTGCATGACATCCGTGAGCAATGTCCTCTGTGATGTCATGAAGCAGCAACTGAGAAACAAGCTGATGACATAGACATGAGACCAAATTATCAAAGCGCAAAGACCAGTAAACTGGATAAATTATGCACAGCACGTAGGCACACTGCATGACGTGGCACATGGTATGTCTGGGACATTCAGATTTTGGGCTGGCCTCTGGTTAAGTTGTTTTCCTGGAAGGGTTGGGGATGACATGCAGCTTTGAGGAATGTACTGAGGAGCGAGAGAGCAACCAGGACATTCTCTAGGGGGACTACGTGTGTGCGTGCGCTTGTGTGTATAGGATAGAAGATAAACTTACTTCAGCACCAGTTGCTCACTGAGGATTCCTCCAATAGTCAGACACAAATTTCAAGCCAAACCTAAATGTTACTGATAAGCACATTTCACCATAATAGAACTAAATGTCAGAGTCAATACAACAAGCGTATTCAAATACGCTTGTTTTAATCACAGTGCCTGTACCACCCATAAGGTTCCTCCTGAGTTTCTGTTTGGCCGCTTCTCAACTTCTTGACCGTCCATCTGTGGAGCTGATCGAGCATCCAGCCCACTTACCTAATGCTATAACATTCAGCACTCACGTGTTCTTAGAAGTGTGATAAATGACCTCAACTAAGTTTTCCAGGGACCTGTCCACAGAGGCAGGCCTGGCCTCTCTTTATGAGCCTGTCATCACTTGTTCAACTGTTCAGTGTCATGTGATCGCCATCAGAGGGGAGAGATCACACGCTGAATCGATAACAGCATCTAAATTAAACACGCACACCATGATGGTGTCTAACAGATGAAAATAACTTTTGATAGAGGAGATAGGGGAATTTTGAGGCAGAATGCATGAGAATGTAAATAATGAGAGTTTTCTAATGAAACTTGTTGCTATTATTCTTGTTTTGTCAAACAAATTTTTTTTATTTATTAATTTTCCACTTTCAGTTTCTTTTCATAACATTTTTTTGTTCAAGTCTGCCAAATCTGTTGCATCAGTTGTTTCCGCAGACTGTTTAACTTAGAAGTAAGTAAACTGCATGTTCAGGTCAATTTCAGTTTAGTCTACAAACAATAGACGCCATGGGAGTTTATGTAGCGACAGCTTGTGGTCGGAGCGCGTTACTACCTCCACAGCACGACGGGACATCATTGATCGTTAACTCACAACACTGACCTCTACGACCTTCCGTTCAAACTTTAGTTTTTGCCAACACACGCGCGTACAAGTAACTGTTAAACTCTGCACAACTTATTTCCGTCATCATCATCATCACAGCATTTTCAACGTCAGTTCAGCGCGGTGACACTAATTGAAAGACTAAACTGACTTGGCTTAATTGCTCTAATTGATCATGCCATGGCACAGTCAGCTTCCCCTAAGCATGCTCACAAGGAGTCCCGACGTTTAAAGTTGCATATTTTAAGTCAATATGTGCTTTAGTGTCATTTTATACATTCAGGATTCAGGATAAACAGAAGGCCAAAGGCTAAAGTGTGTGCTTCTCAGAAACCACAGGCAACACATCAAACGTTGGAAATCCACTATTCAGTACAAATAATAAGATATGTCACTTAATTCTGCTCTATTTTACCTAATAACATAACTTCCAGCTTCTTGCGGTCCACTCGAAACCTCTCCTCAGTCCACTCCGGATCTGGCAGCGGATGTGGTCCGCTCAGATCCTCCTCTGATCCCGGGAGAGGAGAGTCGGTGCTGCGCTCGCTGTTGGAGCCCTGGTCCGACTGTTGCAAGTATCCGCTTAAAGTGTCGCACTGGGCAGCCATTGCGCTGCACAGCAACTTCTCCAGTGGCCACTGCGTTAGGTTCAGAGTTAAAGTGAGCTGAAACAAAAGCTTGAACGTTTGGGAACTTTATCCTCCGTTTTCCCCCATTAGGCAGACGTCTAAAAATAGGCAAGCGCGCACTGGTCCACTCGCTCCAAGTTGTTTGCCGAGTTAACGGAGCGACACACTGCACACAGCAAACATCCCAACCAACTCCTCGGGAAAGTTTCACGTGTCATCCTACAAAAAAAAAAAAAAAAAAAGCGGGACTCCTCCCAGAAACACTTTTTTGAGCATCTACTTTCCCCTGGGTTCCTGTGAAGTTCTCCAACTTTTTTGTGAGAAATCCACTGGTTTCAAATGGAACTTTTGGTCTCATTTATGGGGAGTCCATAGAAAACAAAATCCTACTATGTTTGTTATTATGAGCTGAAAATTATTTTAGGAATCAATGTCATTCTACATGTGAACATGAAGTAGCCATAAACGATTAGGCACTAAAACCATATTTTGATGAGTTTATAATAAAACTTCAGGCAACCATTTTATAGGATTATAAAGGAAGCACTACACATCCAGAGAGTGTGTAAAAGGAAGCAATACAGGAAATGAAGCAATGTGGAGCAAGCCTGTGTTTAGCCAAAAACACAAAACTGCCTCCATGGCAAAATTAAGATGTGTACATACTGACACTGAAGAAAGTAATTCAGATACAAGAGTTGGTCTATGCTGCATTGCTGCAGAAATTCTGGATTTTCTCATGCTGTGGCCAGCAGGAAATGATTGACAGTGTTCAGTGGCACATGTCCTTGCTAAGTGCAGTTTTCCATATGTACCTTTTTTATGTTTTTTTTTATTCTTTTAGTAATTCTTCACATTTTGCATGTGTTCACTTATGTTCTGGTGTGTTTTTGATTTTCCTCCACATCAGGAAGCCACAAGACCAGTGATGATTTACTACCGTTGTTATCTTTAGAAGACCTCCACATTCACAACCTTAATCCGACAGCTGGCACCAAATAAAATATCCTACGGAGCTGCAGGGTAAAATTTCCCTCTCAGTCCATTTCCTGCTGATTTACAATGAAAACGTCCAACATTTAAAAATCTGGGATTAAAGATTGAAAATACCATGTAACTGAACACTTTATATAATCTTGGAAGAAAAAAAAAAACTAACGGCAAAAGTGAAATTACATATGGTGTTTGAGGTTAACCCAATTTTGTTGTCTGTTAAGATTAAAACAATAAACTTATTACCTATAAGTATTCATTTATCAGGAATCACCAACTGTTTCTTTCCAACAGGTTATTGTAGTTGAAAAGCCAAGCCATTTTGTATTACTAAAAGGACAAGAAAATTAGTCACTAAACCCAGCAGTAAGATAAGTTTCACTACAATACGCTTTATTATTGTGTATATCTGTATTAATATCAGGTGGCATAGAATGTTTCATCTACAGGAGACAAGCTGCTGTGTAAACTAGTTTCCCCATTTACGGCAACTGTGCTGCAACAACCAGAGGTGATTAATAGGTGGTCTAATTTCAGCAGACAGACTATTTCTTCTCAATTTCCTTTCATTGTTAAAGCAAGACACTGTTTAGCAACTGGGGCTGAATTAAATGTAACATAAACATTAAGTGGTCCAGGAGAGAAAATGCCTAATGTAAAAGACCTAGAAAGTAAAAAGTAAAGGCTCCCACCTAGTGGTCATGTGAATAATAGAATTCACTTATTTGTTGGCTTGTAACTAACACCACAGAATCAAACATTCACGCAGCATAGCCAGATAATTTTTACTATCAGTCGTACAATGCCAAGAAACAAACTGAAATGCACTTTTTAATTAATCATTTTAATGCAAAACAATGCAAAATAAATTCAGTACAGTCTTGTACAGTATAAATATCTTAAAAGAAAAATGCAATCAAGCCCTCTCACCACTGCTAATATCTCAATATTGATAATGCTAATTTCAGGAAAACTAAAGTAAAATCAGCTTATTCAAGTCTGAGTAGAGAAAGTGCTTTAAGCGTATAAAATACCTCAACTATAACCAGTGTGGATAAGCAGCTGAAACAGTATACTGGCACATTCTGAAGTATTCAGAGATGCATCATTGTTGCTGAAACTCCAGTCCTTCACATTGCATACCTCTGAGTCCATTCTCTGGCTAATTTGTTGTACCTAAAATGGAAAAAACAGTTAGAAGAATAGTTGACTCATTGATGTTTTTTCCCCATCTTTCAAACTGTTTTGATCTCGTACTCACTTTTGTCTGTCTGATTTATAGATGTGTGCAATATCTGGGACTAGTGGATCATCTGGATTTGGGTCACATAACAAAGAGCATATGGATAACAAAACTGTAAAAAAGGCAAAAAACACAGTCAGTTTACAGGTATGAATACAATTTTCAACTTCCATTGTTTATTATACACAAATCTACTTAAAAACAAATGGACGTGCTTTAATTTAATGCACTTTTGTATCAAAGTGCCTTATGGCGCATGGTAGAAAGTGTATTTTTAACTTTCAGCACATATGCTTTAAAGCCACACCTTTCCCGGTTGCTCCTCAAATTATACAGTAAAAAACCTACAATTTTCAAACTAACAAAAGTAAACAGGGTGCAAAGGTTCAATTTTTCATAGACAGTCCCAAAAACTCCAATTACTGATGTTTCTAGAAGGTTCGGAACAATCCAGGCTTGATGATTGGGACTTTACTACACTGCATTCTTTGGCATTTGTTCTATGTCTAATTGGGACTTACAAAGTTAATTACAAACCAGATCATTGTGCTATATTAGCTACCTTTTGACACTGTAAGTGCAGGCGACCACTGTGACCTCAAGATGTCAAGGCAGATGCTACCATTGCTGTTTATGTTTGGGTGATAAATTTTTGTTGTGAAGGCAACCTGCGGAAATTAGAAAGAATGTTTTAGTATTTTAAATGTCGTTAGGGTCTCATTTATAAAAATAATATTTTATTCTGAGTAGAGCTCCATCTAACAACTGTTTTCATATCAATTGTTTAATATATAAAATGTAAGAACAGAGAAACATTAATATAACAAGGAGATCAACATTTGAGCTAATCAACATTTAAAATAATCTTACCTTTGGTGGTTTAAAGGGATAGTCAGTCGGGAAATGGACAGAAAGGAAGAATACTCCTCCATGATATGGGCTGTCATTCTGAAAAGGACAAATTATTGTTACCTTTTAACCTACTGGATCCTTGTGGAGAGAACAACCACACATTTAGTGTACATTATTATTTTTTCTTTCTTTTCTTTTTGTAAGTTTTCATTTATTTACAATACCCAGTATAAATTAAGACACTGTGATATTTCCCTGTTTCCTATTGTTTCAATAATGCCATGGACTTCAGTGAGTAACACTGCACTAGAGTGTGCCACTCTGTGGACTCAACACAGAATAGAAAGGGCTGTAAAGTCAACATAAAACACTATTGTCTAGAGATCCAGAAGCAGCTTGTTTTTAAAAAAATTCCAGGAAACTAATCCAGAAAAAACTCACAGGTCCTGTGATGGTAGCTTGCCAGTGGAACACTAAAGGAAACAAAGATATAGACACAATCTGTGAGACTATTATTTAGTATGGAGGCAATATAGCCAAACAGCAGTTATGGTTTAACAATAACATTCATGAACATTAATGAAAGGCAGGTAGAAGTTAAAACATACATAAATTACATGATTTTATAGATAATAATCTCACACTTACTGTCCTCCCCTACAGGTCCAGCTGAACATGAAGCTGGAGGGTCCCTCTGCAAGTCATTTAATTCCTGTAAAAACAAACAAACAACAATTTAAGAGCACTGTAGTGCCACGCCTAAATGAATGCCCAAGTGTATAGTCTGTAAAACCGTAACAGAAACAGAACTGCTTTCACTTATTAACGGTATAGGTCAATTATTAGCATGCAGCTAAGTTAGATCATTTATGCGTTTAACTAATCTTCTGTGAAATGTCAGCGCCATTGGCATGAAAAACGGAATTGCTGATGGTAAAAGCCGTCTCCTGAATTTATACAATTATTACCGAGCGTAAAATTGTTTATAAAATGCTGGAGCTTTAAACAAGCACGTCAGGTTAGCAAACATGCTATTAGGCTATGGTAACGTTAGCTAATGCTAAAGACACATTTCCGTACAGATTTCTGTCCAATTAAACAGAAGACTTTTATCACTCTTACCTTCTGTATTCTTTTCAAAGCCATTGCAAGTCTTTCAGCAGAGGTAACAGAAGCTACGATGTTCACTTTGACAGCTGTCAGCTACAACTACTCTCACTTTATGCCGACTCTGTGTTATTTGTTTTGAAAAACTGATTTCTTTTGTTTCCGTGTTTTTTGTTCGACGACGAAGAATGGCCCGATGCATTGTGGGAGTTGGCGTTTTCAAGCAACGCACTTAAAGGGACCGTGCACACGGAACAAATGGGTTCAGCTAATTCTGTATAAAAATACTCTGTTAGGAAACAGTAAACATGTGGTAAATTCCACAACAAATCTGTAACAAATCTGTGTGTAAAAACACACCTGTGATGCAATGTCGTAGGCCATTGATTCCACAGTTAATAGTGTTATTGACAGTGCACCTTTATATCTACTTCAAATGTCACATAACATACAATCAGAGTAAGTCACAGGTCCGTAACATTTTGCACCTGGCTAAGACAGTTGATTTAAACATTTTTCTTCAAATCTGTTCATCAATTTATGCTAGGCATTACAGCAAACAAACAATTCCAATAAAACTAAAGGTGCGTGGCTGTATCTTTTATGGCAAACCATAGCTTGAATTATTTGTATATGAGCTTATCTATTTAGGTCTATACAGCATTAGAGAAAATGCAATGCTGTTTGCCCTAACATTCATTGTTACGACATAACTGACCTTTGAGGCACATATGGGACTTTAACTGGACAAACATTCACTAATGAGATGTTGATATCTTGGAGCTGAGATTATTAAAGTCAAATACCGACTACTTAACGGTGCATTGAACAAAATGTTCTTTCTGGTGCATGAGAGCTTTAATTGTTGTTCTGTGGACAGTGGAGCATTTTGAAGGGTCAGGGTGAGGGAAGTTCGGTGGGTGGCATCGTCATGAGCCTAAAATATTGGTGAGCAATTTTATATGTACAACATCTCCAAATAATAAAAAAATTAATACAAGAGCAGCAGTGAATATAATCAATGGAAAACCACACAAGACTAAGGAAGATTGCTTAAATTTAGATTTCAAAGTAGCTAAAGTTGGGGTGTGTTTAGGATCATCAGGAAGCCAATTCATCCTGTGTGGAGCATAATCATTAAATCCAACATTGTTTGACTTGAGACACTAGCTGACTGCCTGCTAAAGCTCTAAGGGACATTTGGGTTTATTATCAAAGCTGTATTTGATGCCAGTGAAAAGTGTAAGAATGGCTCTTGTAGCAGCATCCTGAATGGATTGGCTGGGGTCTAGTAGCCTGCTGGTAAAACCAAACAAGGGGCAGTTGCTGATATCCAGTAAGACATGAAAGTGTTCTTTCAAAATGTCTATAGACACAAAACGTCTAATTGTTGCTATTTGTAGATGATAAAATGCTGATGCAAGTATTGCCTCAATGTGGTTGCTGAAGCTCAGATCTGAATGCATTATAACACCAACATTTCCAACTCTGTTTATTGTCTTGTAATCCAGTTAAATCTATGAAGTGAGTCTACTGTATTTTCCAGGACTAGAAGAATTTTCCTGAATTACTAATCAGCTTCAGCAAAAGTAATTTAGAATAAACTAAATAAAAAGTAAATGTACCTTTGAGTTGTTGATTTCAGTAAAATAAAGTCCTTCAGTATTTTATACAATTATGACTTGAAATAATTTCTACCTTAGTATGAAACATTGAACATTTGAAGAAGATTTACATGACTCTGGCTGACAGACGTGATCTAGTTGCACATGCAGTTAAAACATAGACATAAAGATAACAAAGGAAGGTAAATGATGCAAAGATCAGCTGCAATATGGGCACTAGCCATCCCCCAGTGTCCCCAAAGGCTGTAAAATGTATTGCTTTATGACTTAGTAATTTATTACCCTTAAAAGCTGTTACAGCAGTACTTCCATGATGGTTAGACATTACTGTAATTATGATGCTGCATCTCAGAAAAGGTATAGACTGAGTGTTTGTGTCCTGACAGAGCAAAAATATGTAAACATATAGATACTGTATAGACTGGTTGTGGACTTTAGGAGGAACAGAACCAGCTTTAAGACCGTTTCAATATTGGGAGAGGAAGTGGAGGTGGTGGAGGGGTACAAATACCTGGGTGTCCACCTTGACAACAGACTAGACTGGAAATGTAACACAGAAGCTGTGTACAGGAAGGGACAGAGCAGACTCTACTTCTTGAGGAAACGTAAGTCCTTTAATGTCTGTAACAAGATGTTGCAGATATTCTACCAGTCTCTTGTTGCCAGTGCAATATTCTTTGCTGCTGTGTGCTGGGACAGCAGCATCAGAGCCAGAGACACCAACAAACTGAACAAAGTGATCAGGAGGGCTGGCTCTGTGCTGGGGACTTCACTGGAAACCTTAGAGCAGGAGGTGGAGAGGAGGCTGCTTATCAAGCAGCCTTTATATCTCCAAGATGTTTACCAAGATGGTAAACATCTTGGAGGACAGCTCGCATCCTCTCCACAGCCTGCTGGTCAAACAGCGGAGCAGCTTTAGTCCTAGACTTCTACAGCTTTGCTGTGATAAAGAAAGGTGCAGGAAGTTCTTCCTGCCAACAGCCATCACCCTGTATAATGATTTCATTTTGACAGAGAGCTCTGCTCCAACAATCTAACTGTCTGTTTATAGTTCCATCTATTCCCAATTACTATACATCTAATCCACAATTCTTGCATTTCAAGTGAATAATAACACTGGGTTTTCTGTAGTTAAGTCCACCTTGTTTCTGTTTAGAAGTGTATTTTGTCTTGTATTCTATATTACATAGAGTGAAGAATCACTGTCATGCCTGGACTGCTTCATACCTCATCCAATGATTACAGCAAATTAAGAAATGTTATTTATTATTTCATTCTCAGCACTGGACACACTAGATCCCAGAAAAAATAATACTTTTACATTTGCAGTCGGGGTCTGACATGGTTTCATGCAAATAAAATAATAAAATACATTTGCAGAATTTGAATAAAAGATCATATTATGCAGGTGAAACCCAGCTCAGCTTCTAAATAAATAAATTAATATAATTGTTGTATAATTTCTTCACAATAGAGCTGTTTAACACTGAGGTTTGTTAATTATAAAACCAACAGTTTGTTTCAGTTGTTGTTTTGCAGTTAATTAAGTTGATAAGGTGCAACAGTTGAACCTCAGTAGCATATTCGTGATCTGATCATTGCACAACACTGTTAGTATAGTTTTTTTGAAATGGCAATTTAAAGTGAAAATACTCAAGTAAAAGGTACTTCAAAGTACCTTAGAACTGTAGCACTTGAGTAAATATAGTCTGCTTATTTTCAACTGCTGATTGAGGCAAATTGAGTTAATTATGTGTTTGTTATAGGCTCCACACAAAAATTCAGAAAAAAAATACACTGCATGTCTGCTTTATCCTGACCTATTGAAAATAACCCAGAACCAGCATACCAGCATATCACTGCAGTGCAATCTGAGTTTAAAAAAAAAAAGAAAAGAAGAACCTCTATGTCTCCGAAACGGGTTGTAATTTATTCCTCTCACACGATTGGTCATAGATCGATGCGCGTTCACGACTCTCCGAGGAGGCGCGCTCGTGCTTCTGAGCATCGCTTGGAGAAGAGGAGGGGAGAGAGAGATAGAGAAGAGGAGGGGATAGAGAGATAGAGACAGATAGCTGTACCACACCAAGTCTCCACCGAATGTCTGCTTCTTCACGTTGCCAATGAATAAACCTCGCATTCCTATGTCTGCCAGTTGACATACTGAAGGCGAAGGACCACGCTTTCCCATCTGCAAGGATTCAGGAGTCCTATAGCGGGCTGCGCGTTTTTTCAGGTGAGCCCAACACCCCCTCCATCTACTCCGGTGACCGATGTCGCTGTGTTGTCTGTGTTTTTACGCGCTACCCGTGATTAAGAGGAGAGACGCTAACGGGCGCGGACGCTCTGTGGTAGCTGTCCAAGGTGCTGAATCGGTCAGCGTCTTGTGGTGAGAAAAAGAGTATAGTAGAGCAAACGGCCTCGTGTCAAGAGCAGGTTACATGACTTCGCTGTTTGCATGCTATAGGCTATTTAGTGTGCACACTAAACCTCCGAAGGATGTCGTGCGGATGGCATAATGGGACTAAAAATGATTAAGCCGTAACGTGCACACTGTATCCGTCTTGCACGTTTTGACAATGGCTGCTAGAGCGGAATGGATGTTTCTAAGCTGCATTGTAGAGTAGCCTACGTCCTCCGGGGACAATGTGTTTTACTGCATTTACTGTTGACAGTGCCCGGGTCTTCACCTCACTTTATCTTGCTATTGCAATCCTACTGTGCGTTTATCCTAGGTGCCACGCAGGACGGGGAAATTGCTGCTGAATAGTCTGATGTAAACAAACACTAAAAGGTTATCACTGATCCAGATATTGATTTTTGGATACAATGAATTGATCTGAGAAAAAGTGATAGCAGTCTTACATGGTAAGTACATGGAGTAATGCTTTTCAAATTCAACTTGTGCCCCATTCACTGAGAATTCACATTTTATCAGCAATTGTATGATGTGCACAATCAGCCCCCTTCCTTAAAAAAATGTCCTTGTTAGACCTTGTGAAACGTGAGCTCAAAATATCCATTCTAGCCAAATAGGAGCTCTGCGCATCCGCTGCTTGTGGAAATATCAAATATTTTGAAACATGATTCAGGCCAGAAGTTATGTAAATTGTTCTCTTCTCTTGGCAAGATAGGGGCAAAGCACATTCAGGCTTGATTGTTCTTTTGATGGACATAAATATCCTATATATATATATTATATCATATAATATAAATATTCTGTCCACAACAGGAGCACCTGACATTTCCTGAGGCAGATTTACTTGACTGGATGATGGCACAGACCAACAGCAGCGGGCAGGGGACCAACGGGGTAGCGGATGAGTCCCCCAACATGATAGTGTATCGAAAGGTAAAGCAGCTGCTATTTTTAGTCTGCACGTGTATGTGTGGATTTGTGAGCGTGAGCGTGTGTGTTTCTCTTGCATCAATTTACTTGATGATGAGCTGTGCCATGCAAATTGCTAATCCTAATGGCAAGACAGTGTTCTTGTGCTATGGTTGATTTAGGCTCTTAATGCTACATCAGTTTGACGACAGAGTGAAGAGAACGTGCATTTTTTCTGTCAAAACATGTGTGACATGCAATGTAGATTCAGCACATACTTACACACACATGTTCAAACACACTGACTCACACAAACAGTGAGGCACACTGACATGCATGCATGCATTTTCCAGTTAAACCATCAGCTATTACTCATAATACACTGGACTTAAATTGACTGACAATGTAACAAAAAAGAAGCCAAAGGCTTTCAAAGCATTGTTCATTACCTTGGAAGTGGTGTACTTCTTCACTGTTAAATCTGTTACTACATTAGAGAATTAGAGAAAGGGAGGGGAGTGAAATGTCCCACTGCTGAGGCACCTTAATCCAGTACTGCTCCAAACATCAAACAGATTCATGAAATAATTATCCACGGGGAAGAGAACATTTGTTTACTCTTATGCTTGAGGATCAATCATAGTTTCCTTATGGTTTCTCTTCTTTAACACCTGTTGTGTGAAGCATAGATATATGAGGGTATGTGCACTGATGTGGTTATCTTTTCTTCTCCCTGGACAAAAACAGCTAAATTTAAGATTAACCTACAAATAAGCCATTTTGAAAATTGCTTCTGCTGCCATCAGAAGAGGTTTCTGTTCCCTTGCGACACTGTCATTGTATCATAGTTTTTTCTGATCTGTTTCAGTAAACCATTCTGTTTGTGTATTTGATTTCCTGGGCACTTGTGCTTAATTCATTTAACCCAGGTTTTCTTATTCCTTAATAAAGTGTAGTTGGATTCGAGCTTAAAGTGTCCTGCAAATTTATTAAACATCTTAAAGTATCACACCAGAGCAACAGCAGTCATATGAACATGAATGTAACATTGCCGGATAGGAACTGTAATGCTTTGCTTCACTCTCGCATGCGCCAATGAAGCGATCATTTTCTCATCTTACTTGTGGATGACTCAAGCATTGAGTGAATTTCTTCATTTCATTCTCTTCACCCCTCAGCGAATGCTCCCATTCCATCTGCGACAGCTTCTGCACACCAGGAAGAGGATACGCTTAGCATGATATCATAGATTGATGGTCTTTTATAGCACTCAGTGTGTTAGGTAATATTACTGCCAGTGTGGGACAAGATTTGCTGGAAGTGTCGCTGTGATTGCAGCAGAAAGAAGTGCTTGCTATTTTCTAAGTCACAATTTTCAGGATCTTCCCAGCACAAGACGACAAGCTTTGTAAACTAGATTGTTCATAAAGTAGGCCAGATATTGAGGACAATGGAGATGGATGAATGTGATTGGTTTTGTCATTCCTTATAAGTTTTATTGATGGAGACAGCAGAGGAAATCATGTCTTTTATTTAATCACATGTTAATATGAAAGAGTATCAAATATGCTAAGGCATGAAAACTAGTTGCATCCTGTATAAGAGCATTAAATATTGACCTGAGGTCTTTCCAGCTCTTACACATGATGGCTCTTTCTCCTGTTATTGTTCTAAAATGTCCTGTTTTTTCAAACATGATGAACCAAGTATGCAATTTAGAAAGAGCTTTTGTGGATATTCTGCAATTTTCACCTTTATCCTACAGTAAATGTTGTTTTTGTATTTAAAATTAAAAGTCAGATGTATGATTTCTTCACTTTCCTCCACACATCACACACAGCTTGGCTCTGTGCACTGACTGACCTAGATTCAGAGCAATATGAAAGCACACGGTTAAGGCAACAAGGATGAAATTGTATTTCTGGAGTGGGTTTAACTCAAACTGCAACAGGAAGAGCAGTGTCCATATACAAGTTGGGTATCACCAGGATGAACAGGTTCTCCAAATGCTTTTCAGATGAAGCAGACTCGGCAGAGGTGTTGTTGTCATGTTTAGTTGGCTACAGTGAAATGAGCTGAAAGAGAAAAACATGCTTTTATGTCCTTTTCTGCTGCTGTGATCTCTTGTACATCAATATCATAAATAAACAGTAGGAATACTTTTAAAATGTTAATAGTAAGAAACCAGATCCAGTCAAGAGTTAATCTGTTAGTAGTGTGTAAAAGCATAAGGATTATATATTGTGAACATAAGGAGTTGAGGACAGCATATAGTGGTTGGATAGGCTTTCCATTGGGAGCATAAGTATTTCCCATCTCGCTCTCAATCTCTCTGACCCAGCCAACCCTCCAGTCCTGTCATTAATGCCTAAAGAAATGGATGGTTGAGCTGAGGTGTTGACTTGCCGTTGAGATGTGTGCAGAGAAGTCCGTTTTCCTCAAGGACATATGCACACAAGCACCTTACTTGAATGCACATATACAGGTAGATGTGTTAAAAATATGAACTCACTCACACTTCATACAGTTACATGCACGGAAACTCACGTACAGTATACAATCACACACAGCAGGATTTGTGATAGCTGATTTAGTGACACAGTCAACTGTGACCCTGAAAATTTCATCACTCACTTTATGAAACCAAAGAGATGTCCACAGTGTGGCCCACATCTCGCACCAGTGTCAGTCGAGATCGGCTCAAGCACCGCTGCAACACTTTAAAGGATAAAAAGGTATAGCTAATGGATGGATGCATGAATGGATGATACGAATACGAGGAAGATACTAACACATACTGTCAGGAGTCATCCAGTTTGTCAAGAAATGTCAATAAAATGTTCAGTGGATAGACTGAATGAATAAGCATAAAAAAAGGCTTTGCAATGTCTCACTGCTCACACATGAACCATGTCAGGCTTATATCATCAAGTGTACCAGAGTGCACACCACTGTACGTGCGTGTTTTTTTTATTCACCACGAATGATGCTGTGATGCATGTGTGAGCATGTGTGTATGCTGTATGTAGGGCGAATGTTGCTAAAAGAGAGTCCTGAATTTTTTATGGAAGCCTGAAACAGTTCTGCTGAAGTTCATAGTCACTCCACACGAGAAAAGAACATCTTCTCTTATCAGCCAGTGTTTTATGTGTGATTGTGTTTCTGTCTTTGTAATGCATGTAGACGCAAGTGAGTGGTAAGGGAAAGAAAAGAAAACTAATATATGTCAAAATGATCTGATTTAACACTCACCAGTCTCTTATAATTTGATTTAGTCAGTAAAAAAAATCAAACAGAGATGCAGACACAAGTAACAGTCTCCAAATTAAAATCTGTCTCTTAATAGACACCTCATTCTCAGATCTCTGACACATTTCCCCTTAAAAATTGAAGTGTTTCGGGTGTTCTCCATTGCAGGATTTCTGACTCTTGATATTTCTTGATTCATTTTCATTTTTCTCACCACATAAAACGGAGCAAGATTTTCAGTGTACAGTGTTTACTTCCTCCAGTTGTTTGTCTTGAAATGTTTTAACAATGTTAACAAAAAACTTACTCTAGCAGAGAACAGTTCATCCCTAGAAAAATATATAATTTTTAAGACTGTTTACACAATAAATGAAGAGTTTGGATTCACTTTTATGCAGTATACTGTAACTACTGGAGTCTGATCTTCCTCTTTGGCGTTGTATCTGACAGCTGAGGCACCAGCCCACTCTTATTTACATCTTTGCTGCTGACAAATATCCAGTAATTGTTCTTCCAGCAGCCAGTTTGGCGCTATCTCTGCATAGGCCCATTAATCCTATACTGTATGTTTACTGTTTTTTCTGCTGTGGTTTTCCCATTGAGCACATGCAACATTCTGTCGCACTGTTGTTATCTTTAGTCGATATGGGAGAATAATGTTTTACATTGAAGTGCTTTATACAAATGTCAATACTGTGCACCTCTGAATTAAGTATTCCCTAGTGAGGCTTGGTTTTCTATGTGGTTTACAAAAGATGCATAAAGAGTTTATGTTGCACATGGCCAATTATCAGACAACAGAATATATATCCAACTATAATTATGATCACTTTTATGTTTTATAGTAGATATTTAACTAACATGGAAGCTGAAATGTATTGCTTTTCTGGTAGTTTGTCAAAGTGGACTACAATTAGTTTGTTAACATTCAAACTCTCCCTCTGAAATAGCTTCTACATACAGTATAATAGGGAACTACCCTCTGAGAATAACAATGGTCACTAGTCAAGTCAAAAAGGTAACTTACAATTTAATATATTATTTGTTAGTATTCTCTGTGTGTTTTCAGCTTTGGGGAACTCTGTCCTTCACACTTGATGTTGCAGTGAGATTTGACTCAGTAATGAAGTAATGAACAAACAGAAATAACAAACAGGGCAAAGGTATTAGTGCGTGATATTGATTTGTCAATTGATTAAATGGTTGTGTACAAGAGATCATTTTGCAAGAACAAGACTTTCACTCTCCTCTGCTTGACTGTAACCTAACAGCAATACAGTATTGTTAGATGATGCAGAACTTCAGCCATTATTAATACGCAGAGTCTTGGTTGAGACTACTACAAATTCAGCAGAGATATCTTCACTAAAGAGCATTTTCCAATGTAGGCCTAATCTGCATTTCCTGAATCTACCCTATACGCTGATATCAGTACAATTTCCCAACCATCCTACCTTGTTCATGAGTCATAAAGCAGAGAGAACTGAATACATATTCACCCTTTTCTCAGTTAAGAGCCAGATTGAAGGGTTCTTGTACTGCCTGTCTCCCTCAATCTGCAATCAGAAGATCAGTAAGACTGAGAGAAAGAGGGGAAAATGGGGTGAGGTGGGATGATCTATAATTGCCAGATCAGAGAGAAATCTTTGTGTGTGAAGTATGGCTCTTTGTATGTCAGCTTGCCAGCCAGGCAATTTCTGCTCTTGTGTATGAAAACATGCATGTTCTTTTCTGTACACAATGTAGAGGGAAAGTGTGGGTGTTTGGCAGACAGTTTGGAAAATTGGCATTTATGGCTTTGTTCTAATCCATTTTGCCTGTATTTGCTGACGTCAATACCTAAACACCAATTAGAGGGGCTGACAGCGGTGACACATGCTATGTTCAATGGTACTGTAGTTCTGGTATCTCACCATACTACTGGGTGCTACAGTAATCCCTCGGGCCTTGCTGCATCTTATCACAATGCAGAGTACAAGTGACACATTCCACAAATGCTATAAGCGACTGGAGGCGTTCTACTAATCTATAGGTCTTGATAGATTAGCAGTTAGTCAGCATTAGTATTATCGAATGTCAGCGTTACCACAATTTGCATATAAATCCTGTTGCTGTTTAAAGCTATAAATGATCTTAGGCTGAGCGCTAGAGTCATTAAATTGACACTGACAGTATACATAGCTACAAAACATCCATATTGAATTTATCCCTAATGCAATCACTGTCAAAGTTCAGCTATTTTGATAGCTCTGTAAGAAAACGTAGATTGCACACTTTGGGAAATATGTTTATTCCCTTTCTTGATGACAGTCAGATAAGAGTCAGAGACAAGAATAAAATACTCATATCTGTTCTGTCTGTTTCAAATGAATCGGGACCCAAGAGATGGCTAGCTCATCCTAGTATAAAGACTGGAATCAGTGCAAAAAACTACACTATCTCTCTCCCAACATAATAAAATCTACCTATCAGCACCTCTAAAGCGTCACTAATTAATATGTACTGTAACATAAGATTGTGGAGTGTTAATTATTAAGTATTATAGGTGCAGGTAGGTATATTTTCTTACCTTTGTACAGAGTCAGACTAGCCGTTTCTCCCTGCTTTTAGTATTTATGCTAAGTTAAACCGTCTCCGGACTCTGGATCTTCTTCTCATCTAACTCTTCTTGTGAAAGCAAATGTACGTAGGGTTCAGTTTAGACAACCTGGCTAAGGGAACTGAATGATTCATCAGCCACATACAGTATATTTGTATGAATTTTAATTGTTACTACAGATTAGTTGCATATCACCACAATCACAAAAGACAAAACTGTAATTTTAGTTAACATTAGTTTGGTACATAAAATAAAAAAGGATGTTGCTTGATGTAGCAGTGCCTTGTACTGTAAAAACAGTGACAAATAAATGATTTTATACTAGACTTCACTGGGTGATGGTTTGGGCAGTGCCATGAAGACAGTGAAAAGATATTTAGGCCTGTTTCGCTCTAAGCTCTCCCCTCTGTATACGTCTGCTGGAGTCTTTAGTCCTGTCTGTTAGGGTTATATAAGGGTCCAAGGAAGCCTGGGCATTAAGATAGCGGCTGACTCAGATCTCATTTCTGTCTGGTCATTTAAATCCAGCTCAACATTTAGCGAAAGATTACAGGAGAATCCGAGCCAGAGTTGTGAATGAATCTGGCATCTCCAGAGAGTGACGGCCTTAATGAGGACATGGGACTAAAGAGAAAATTAGAGAGGTAACATGTAAGGTGACAGTTTTAATTCTTTGCTGTGTCATTCTGTATTCACCAAACAGTGTGTATGTCTATGTGTGTGTTTGTGTACAGCTTTCCAAGATATCTGTGTCCTTCTTCTCACCTTGTTTATACTATATCTCCCTCCACTTACCCTGACCCTTTGTCTCTACGAACACTATGTACATCTCAAGTGTGTCCATGCAGTCGCTACATCTAATGCACTCATAGGTTGTTGCTGGTGCCGCTTTGTTCCTTCCCACACACAACCCATTTATGTTGTATAAATTCCCACTTGTCTGCTTGTCTATGTCTTGATGTGCGAGATGTTCAGTTTCTTTTAATTATAGAAAATTGGTATTCTGCGTGTGTCACATTTTGCAGTCGTACCCCTTACAAACTTCTTAACTACATTTACATTACAGGCTATCTTAGGGTATTTGTGATGTACTGCACTTAAGCACAGGTCTACAGCATTTTCTTTCTTGGCTGTTTCTGTTGTCTGCACTAAACATGGGAACATCTTAACATACTAATTTTGGTTGTAAACTACGACAATACCACCACAGTAAATCTGTGACTACATCCACTACAGAATTCTGCCAAAAGAAAGATAAAATAATTGGAGGAATGCCGTTCTTCAAAACAACCAATATATATTTCATAGCGGCCTCAAATCATTGCCAAAGCTAAAACCATATTTGCACGTCAAGAGCCTTCAAAAGTAAACAGAAAGGAGAAACCTTGTTATCTTCTCTGTGGAGTATTTCATGCATTACCTTCTTTCTCTGTATTTTGGCAGGTTGAAGCAAGAATGTAGTCTTTCTGCAAAACATCCTTTCACTTTTCTCTCCCCCTTCTGTCTGTCTCTGCCTCTCCCCTTCTCGCTCTCTGTCTAGACATGTGAAAACATTTTTCAGTCCCAAGACTTTTTCATCCCAGTTTCCCTCACTGTCTGCCTCCCGCTCTGGTGTTCACACTTTGCCCCATCTCTTTCTTTCTCTTTCATTTCCCTCTCTCCCCTCACTCTCCCATGTCCTCTTTTGTTCAGATGCAGGTCTTTGATGTTTCTCCTGTACTGGCAACATCACACTAACTTTCTGCCTTTGTCTCTCTTGCACTCACCCTGACACACGTGCACTCACTTTGACTCTCCCCTTCTCTCCTCCAGCGTTTGGTTCCTCACCAGTGAAGCATCCATCTACCTCTGTCTCCCTGCCCCCTTCTCTCACATCCCTCGCTTCTCTTTGAAGTCATCACAGCCCTAGTCAGAGACTATGCTACTTCAGTAAGCTTTTATCCTCAGAAAAAGAGAGGAATGTATTTAGACCCTGCTGGAGCACAGTCATCTCTCCTTCTGTGTGAAATGATTCACTTGTGACTCATAGCTTTATTGGGACCTCTCTAAACAAACAACCATTGGATGTGGCATTTTCCATCCAAATTGACTGGAACTGTAACTGAGAGTGTTGGCCTGATTGTCCCCCTGCAGTTCGGTGCCTCTCTGAACAATGAAGAGTCATCCTCCCAGAAGCAATCATGTCTCAGTGATTAGCCTGCCATGACTGAGTGCCATCACGCAAATTCAATACCAGCTAAATAATAAGAGTCAAACAACAGTTGTTCCTTAGGGTACATTTTCATATGTTTGAGACGTATATTTCCATTTCCCAAACAGACAGACACACACCTTTGTCTAAAATAGTGCGCTTCTCAACTCAAACTGTTGCTGACAGATGCACATACTGTCAGCTTGCAGGGTGTAGTGAACTGAGCAGCTTTAACCTGCAGCCTACTGAGGCTCACAGCTTCACACCATAAGTTTAGCTTAGCAAGCACAGCCATCCGCGCTACAGCCTAGACTATGAACCTCAGGCGCCATCTTGACTCAGTCGGCTGCTGCCTCTTTCTTTCTTTTACTGTTAAAAGGTTGTAAAATACTGATTTACAGCCATAAAGACCCTATTACATACAGTACATATACAGCTGCGATGTTGGTTTAATAATAATAGTTTGTGTACATATATTTATGTATGTAGATGTGCTTATACTGAAATACTGAAACACCATACAACCTCGATAAAATTTTAATTGTAGGAACAAATTCTACTATTTTACAGTTGAGAGGTTAGAGTTTTGTGTTATATTTCACAAATAAATGCACACTACTTTAGTATTTTCTTAAAAATGCATTTGATTATAAAGATTATGAAGCAATTTTTGCTTTTTTTCTAGTGTCATCATCAGGACAATAATAATTTCTTTAGTATTGCGTTTATGACCAAACAACTCCAAACCGTTCCCATTAGCTCTTTCTATACATAGTGTTTTATGGAAATTAGCAAATGATAGGAACAGGCTAACTCTCAAAAGTAAGATGGTTAACAAGCTGACAACTGTTACCATAGGCTCCCAGTCATGATTAAAGTTTACTTGCTATGTGTGCTCTTCTCAGACATAGCCATTATGTAAAACAAAACCACTCAGACACATTAGCATTCTTTATCTTGGTAACCATTACTTTTTCATCTTGATTTTCAGACACTGACTCCTTGTAATGGTGTCTTATCTGCTAATTGAGAGGTGACATTCCTGTGGACAATGTTGTCTAGAATGGATGTGCTTTCTCCCGTCCTCTGGTTTGTTTCTGCTGTGGTGACTGGTGGCTGTTCTGTTGGCATCCCCATGACAACCACATCAGCAGTCTGTCAAATGCGATCATCTCTTCTCTTCTCTTAACACTTCAACAACATGTCCAGCACACTCTTAGCTCGCCAAATGACACAACACAAGCGTGTTTATTTATGCTCGTGTGTTTTTGTGTTTGTCCATGTCCATGAATAAGCAAACATTCAAACACTTTGATTGAGTGCTGCTCAGGCCATGAAAGCTACTATACGTATATATATATAATAATTATTATTTGGACAGAAACAGTTACATGGTAGAGATTTTCATAAACAACCTACAGCGATTACTTCTATTATTAAGCAGTGAGAAATATCTTAACATTATAGTAAATTGAATATCTGTGACTATTAGTTTACACTTGAGGATCAAAAAAAGGAAACTGAGACATACAGTATATCACACTATCATACTATCAACACTCGTGACCAGTTTTCATAATGGTTACTAAGCTGTACAAGTAGTTTTAAAACTTAGAGTAACCAAACACCAGGCTGAAAGCAATGCATCAGTGACCTCTCTTGCTGAAAGCCTGTTGCATCTGTAACACCCATCAGTGTTATCACAGTGTGCTGGCACTCTCTGCGTTACACTTCTATATCTATGCAGCAAGGTGAGAATTGAAACCACAGGTCAGCAGAAAAAGGCTTTTCAGCTAGTGTTAAGTTGCTTGTTGAATACATTTAGCTGCTAACACTAATGTACCTTTTCTCAAGTAGCACATTTGCTCTTTTTTACTGTTTGTAGCTACTGAAGGATTAAATTACATATTCATCCACTCATATCTAGAACATACTGTATTCAGATTGTCCATCTCTTCTCTGCTCAGCCTATAACTCAGTGAGTCGACATTGTTAACAGTGTTTCTCATCTCCCAATAAAGGTCCACCATACACTGTATCTCGGGGACGTGTATTGGTAGTGTTGCTTCTTCTTTCTTGCTGCATGTGCTGGACAAATGATAAAATATGTTATCTAAGCCTGAGCAGAGTGAAAAAAAGATAAGGTGAGGTTTAGCAATGCATTAGGACGTGGTGGGAAGAGTCTCTATTCCTTGCAACGGGCTGATTTGATTTGTTGATATTAGCTATCTCTTGCCTGTAATGTCAGCAGAGCCTTGTATGGTAATGAAAAAGCTGGTGTCGGAGCAAGTGAGAGAGGATATGTTAGGGTGAGGATGGATGTCCATGATTCGACAATTCTTGCTATTAATGAAGCTGTTGTGCATGAATGAATTCATTTATTTTGTCCAGTGGTCTCATTTGCAACTTAGCAATCATTGATATTGAGTGGTGTACATCAAATCTGTATCTGCAGTGATAAAGGTTTCATTTGATCGCTCTGTAATGCCATGCATCTGTCTCATCTACCTGCTGATCACTTCATGAATGACTGCTGCTATGAAAGGTTCAATGATGACTATCATCCATCTTCTTCATTGCACTGAAGTTCAAGTGTCACTTGCATCAAAGTCTCTGTCCTTATCACTTTATTGTCTGTCCTCTGAAGAGTGCATGTGTTGTTGGCCTGTCCTTGTCTCATCTCTGTTCTGCAGACAGGTGAAGGCAGAAGAATGTCAGCCTGCCAGTATCCAGCTGCTTCTCTCTTATTGGTATTCGGGGCACACAGAACCATCCCGAGTGTCTGTTGCACGTGCCAAGGAGGAATGTGGGAAATGAGGGGATGGAGAGAAGAGGAGGAGAGGAGTGAGCCCCCCCCCCTCTCTCTCATGTTATCTGGACCTAAAAATAGACCACATCCTCCCTTCTTTTCTATTCCCAATGCATCTCTGTTTCCATACACAGGCCCCCTCCCTGTTTCTCTCTCTGTTTTCCCCATCTTTTCCCTCTTCCTTCTCATTTCTCTGTTTGGCCTAAGTAAACATGGTATCTGGTGTCGATGATAAGACTCCTCAAGTGTAATGCAAGACAGTGCGGGCAGTGCTCACAGACTTTCTTTGATGAAGGATTAACTATAGAGGTGATTTAATTTAATACCAAGGTATTCCCATCGGCCAGACTGCACTGTTTATCAACCAAAAATAACAGCATGATTATTAAGTGCTCTTAAGTACAAGTCCCAGTAGTATCAACAACTGCTGATTGCTAATCACGAATAACTGCTAAAACCAGAGTATGTTGTACATTTTTATCTAATTATAAATTAGTATATATAATTGTCTGTGCACAGCTGATCAACAGAGTGTGTATGTTTAGGTGTGTGCATCAGTATCCAAGTAACCAACTAGCTAAACTATTGTGTTCATATTTTGAAAACCTTTGCACAATATAGCTTTCTCCCTTCTTCATCTACTAATTTATTATAGCATGCTGTTTGAGTGATGAAAACATGGTAGGTGGGCAGAAGGGATATTGGCTTTCAGTGGATTATGTTCTAGCACATGGCCAACCTTGGCTTAGTCATCGCGCCCACTGCCCGCCCACCAAGAATATGAGAGTGAGACAGAGTGCGAGAGAGAGAGAGAGGCCTTGCCCTGGGAACACTATCCCATCACCAGCCAGGAACACCAGATCATAGTAGATGTAGAAATAGACAGAAACCAGTGTCTAGAAAACAGAGTCAGCTAAATGTAGGGGGCAAATAACTGCAGATAGTTTTGCCCCAAGAGTACTATCCCAACATGAACCAGAAACTGATACTGTACACACAGTAATACTCATGAGATTGATACAAACAAGAAATGTGCCACGGAAAACTTTTCCCCCCATACATAATCATCATTGACACTGTTGTTGCTGCAGGTTCAGAAATCATCTGCAAAAATGGCACTCCCAATACTATTACATGTTGACTGCTAGAGATACTACTGTTGCTGCAACCATTATGTCCCATTCCTCACTTTTATTATGTAGAATTAGCTTTTGCTTACACCACCTGCTTACTGTGTGTACTTTGTGGTTCATTGTGTGGAAAGGTGCACTGAAAGTTCAAAATTGTTGAACTTTGACCCAGATTGTGCTGACCCTTGTAGGTGCAGTAAATCACTACTGATACTATTTGAACTGAAAGATGGATGGAAATGTCACAGAGTTTTGGAGTGGTAAATATTGAGCCAAACAGGAAATGTGAATCTGAACACACCTATAGGCCAAATGCTGTTACAGCAGATAAGCAAGATAGAAAATATTAAAAACTTTAAACAAAACAGAGTGGCCATAGGATGATAAAAAAAATCATAAATTAACTCTAAACTCAACACTAGTATATTATTATAAATATATCGCTGTGGTGAATGTGTTAGCAATCTTTATTTATTTTTACATTAACCAGTCAGAGAGCAACGTTAGTCCACTCAACAAATGTACATTAAAGGTTAATTCATAGTAGCAGCTTTTCCTCAGACAGATTTTTACCCACACTACAGAATACACACTTTTATATTCATACCTTAACTGGGGATACGTGTAGGCATCTGATCGATTATTAATAAAATTCTGAAAATAAAAAATTCTAATCTGAATAAATGTTCATTTTATGTACTTTTCAGATCAGTAGAAATATTTTAGTGCCACTGTACACAAATGGTCTCAAATTGGAACTGCAGTCTGTGGCACATTGTACAACAATAAATAAGAGGATTGAGAAACATATGCAAAATGTGCATTTTCATATTCCATTGATTATAATGACAAAAAAGAATAAAGGGAAAACAGCAATTCCTGTTAGACATTCTGTAGGGTCTAATGCCAAGTCAAAAGTTTTGCTGCACTCTGTAAGAGCCATCTTTTAAGAAAGAGGCATCACAAAGAGATTTGACTTGCACTAGAATGTATGGCTAGCTTACAATCCATCCACATTGTACGATACTTTAAAATGTGCTGTGGTTGCATAACACATGAGATGGCAGAAGTTGACTGGCTGGCAAATCTGGAACAAGAACTGCATTAACCATAGCAATGTCAAATGAGGATAAATGCCAGTGGGGTTTTTTTCAGGGAGCAGACAAAGCTGGCTGACTACCTCTTATCCATGATTCAATGCTTGCCTCTTTCTCTCTGGTAGAGGACTGTCCCTTGGGGAAGGAGGTGCTGAGGAGTCTGGGGAAATACTGAACATCCTTTTGCAGCCCTACACCAGGGACAATGAGCCTCTGGGGATGAGAAGAGAAGGAAGGCTGTGTGTTCTAAAATTCTGTAAAAGTTAATCATAATACTGTGAAGAAGTGTGCTGGAGAGGCAAGAATCTCTTGATAACCATCTGTAAAGTGGTTTAAATGCAACTTTGATAATAACATGTGTCCATCAAAGCAGATGACAATAATGCAATTTATGCTGTCGTGCACAGGAATGCTGTACCAATGTTTTGATTACTTGTCTTCTAGCAATGAAAGGGTAGAGAAAATGATGCACTACCAACTAAGTAGTATATTTAGAAAAGCATTTGATGACAGTGGATGTGTAAATGGAGATGTGTTATTGTTATCAGAAAATACTGTCTCCAGTCTCCTGGAAAGATAACTTTGGGATGTGAAAAGACCAGCCTAGAAAATACAATGTTGTTAGCCTGTTAAAGTCATTCACAGATGCTTAATCAAGTTAATAAGGCTAAATTGGTTTAAATTAATTTTGGCTCAATTTAATTAGGGGACTCTGACCACACTAGGAGCATTATGAAGCTATTTTTCAGTTAGTGGGTTTGAGTTTTATTGATCTTGTATGCACACATGTAGGTGATATGGTACATAGTCCTGCCAGTGGTTCCCAAGTACAATGATTTACAGGTGGCTGTAACATGCAAAAATATACTGCAATGTGCCAGCAAAGACAGGGAAGAAGACCCGCAGGAAATGGATACAGCCAATGTTGGATTTACAACACGTGAATACAAAAAAAATCTGGTTTGCAAACATTTTGTGCAGAAGGAAATATGTACATTCAAGACCTCGAGGTAGATAACTTGTTCGTTTACAAGAAAACTCCACAGGGTATGTTTAAAAGCATGGCACAATCTAAAATTTGGTCTAAATTGATTTGATTTAGTTCAAATCATTGAGTCATTTAATGTATTCTTCATATTATTAACCCTTAACACAAACACTGGCTTACAAATAGTGTTTAGAACAAAAGGATGCTATATTTAGGTACACAGAAAATAACACAACATGTCACTGGTGACCTTAAGTCAGTAATGCCACATGGGGAATCAAAGATCTACTTGTTTGCCTGTAAACATCAGTCTCACTTTCATCCATTAGTGAATTAGACTAAATCAGATTAAGCCATTAAAAGGCTCTCAGTCACACCTTGAGGAGCATTTCAAAGCTGAGGAGGCATCACGGTTGACAACATCCATTTGTAATCATCCAAATAAACCAAAGTCTGTAGTAAAAAAAAAAAAACATCTGTCCTTTGCTGTCTATCATAGCTTGCTTATGATAATAATGTCGCTGCTGCTGCTGCAAGCAAGAGTGTTTTACAATGACATCAAACTTTTCTTCACACTTCTCGATTATGGAAATAATGGACAAATCAGTACAGTACCAACTGGTAGATTATGAAACACGTTAATGATATTAGGTGTGAGGAGAGCGAGAAGGCAGGAAGAACAAAACATTTGTAAATCTGATTTGTAGATTTCTGGAAAGATGAAGATGTGCAAAATTGCAACGAAGCATTCCACAGCGTCAGATTTCTTTATGCTGAGCTTTCATGATGTGATGTTATTTCAAATGACATATAGTGAAGAATAAAGAGGACAGAGTTAACACATGTTTAGAATGAGAAACCATTTTAAAATGCGAAACAGTGAAGAGCCATTCTAAGAAACATATTTATCTGATGGCTCAATGCAGCCTGATTGTGTGCACAGACAGGACTGTATTGATTAATACAACCAAAAACAAGCCTTATCAAGCGCAAAATTGCAGATGTTGTTAAATGGCTAGTCACTGGTTAGCAGATGCTGCTTCACAGTATCCAGGAGTAAACCTTCAGTTTCGATGGGAGTAATTACCTTTACTCCAGGCATTATTATCACCTGGCATCTGTTACTCATTCTATGATCCTGGCCTGCTGTGAAACAGACTGTTGTCCATTCTCCATCTCAGATCCTCACTTAGCGTACCTATGAGAATTGAAGGGTTGCATGAATAGTGAAAAAAACATTAGAGACACAATGAAAATGCTAAACAAGCGAAAAAAGTATAAAGGAAGAAACAAAGGACTAGGGAAGATACATTCATTTAAAATAGAATGGATTATAAATCAGGTTCATGAAAGATTAAATGTTAGCAAAGCAAACAAAACAGGGCCATCAGTTGCCAAGGCTAAGTAAAGGTTTTTGTTTTTGGCTCCTTGCTTTTTTCTCATTTCATATTAGACCTTACTCCACTATATAACCCCGAATGCTTGATGGTTAACATACTCTCGTCGATATGGACAGTAGTTGATTAACAGTGGTAGGTCAATTAGTTGAGACTGCTTTTTCTCTTTTATGTTTTATCATTTGTTTTGGTTTATTGTTCAGAGAAAGAATACTGTAGATGGCACCCTGACATGTAGAAAATTGTGATTTTGTTTTTGGCATTTTGGTCTACTTGCAATGTGAAAGTAAGCAATGAATTGATCTCCAGTCCTTGAATGTCAGCAAGAGCAACAATGTCCCTGTGGGATCAATAAAGTATTGTAAAAAATTTACAATGAAAATAATAAATAACAGTAGCAAAGACACACAAAAATGCTTTAGCTTTTTTCCTATGACCTAAAATTAGACAAGACAATGTGTATCTTTCTCAGTCTCTCCATCCCTCCGCCTTTTGCCCCCCCCCCATGCTATCCCCACAACAACTTTCTTTTTTTCTTGTGAATGAGCGATGGCGAGCTGTCAAAGATGTCCTTGCGATAGTGGTTGCAGAGTGTGTTGCTGTGGTAACTTGGAAACATATGGTAACCTCAGAGACACTTAAGATTCATGACATTTATTCAACAACCTTGTTAGTGTGAGCTCAATAACTTTCCCCACCTAGCTGCAGGGTCATTTTATTTTGAATGCACAAGTGGTTCAGTGCTGCTCAGGTGCAGACTGAAATAAATAACAGTTTGTATCTATCTGGCAATGTAATAACATTTTGTTCATGTTAGTGAACAGCAGCCAGTTAGTAGAGAATATGTTCATTGTTTTTAACTGTTACCTGTCACACACAAAAATTCAGTGTTTTATGCTGTATACTTTGCTTATGCATTTGGCAGGTAAAGTCCTTATTTGACGAAGTGTTAGTGTGGTCATATGTAAATAGTTGGATGTAGCTGGATTTCAAATGCATTAAAGATGAACAGTTTTTTTTTAATCCTCCAATAAAAAATGTATTGTAGTCAAAAAGACTGTATTACATATTAAAATTTTTGGTTGTTTTGTTATACATATTTTGCCAAGGTTACTTTAAGGACTGATCATTTATTTTACAGATATTTTACAACACTGACTTAAAAATATATGCTTTCAGCATTTTTTCATTCAGTCGATATGATAGATAGATAAGATAGATTAGATAGATTAGACAGACAGACAGACAGATCATTTAATAATATGTATAATATTTATGTGTGTGTGTGTATGTTATTAATTAGTTTCTGTTCTACTTATTACTACTACTTATTACTTATTAATGTTCTACTTCAGTAATATGATTAATTACACTTTGAGGCATATCTATTATATAATTTGTGTTCCACTTTCTCTAAATATATGCATTATTTAACTAATAAATAAGAGCGTTTTCACTCTGCTATCAAAAAACTGCTTTGCATTGATATTTTGTTCTTACTGTACATTACATTATTGATTTAAAAAAAGTTTTATAATACAAAGTGCACTCGTCCACCAAGAGCCATTATGCGAAAAGCCTTTGGTCAGCATTTCTTCTCTGTATTTAGTAGTAGTAAATGAGCACTTGACCTCAATAATCCTGAGTATGGTCTAGGCAAAGTTATCATTCACTTGTTTGTGTATGTGTACTGTGTCCTGATCAGTAGTGAAAGAAAGCCTCTCAGACATGGATGAACACCAGTCTGTCTTCAGAAAACTTACATAAGAAATGATAATCTAATTAAAGCCGTTTGAAAAATGTGTGTAAGTTCAAGTGCTGAGATTTCTCCTCTTTACCAAAATCTAGGTCACTGCTGAACAGGAACAGAATAATTTGAATATGCCACCTTTTTAGACAAGACTATGAAAGACAAAGGCTAGGGAGGCAAGGGACCTTGTCTATCAAAGAGATTAATACCAAGCAAAATAATATAGCTGATATTATGTAACTATCAAAGTACAGCACTGAGTGCAATTCTTTGAGAAATTCACAATATGTCTCGTCTATAATGTGTCCTAGCCCTATTCCCCAAAGTATGGCATGTAGAACATTTTGTTTTTGAATTTGCTCCATATGCAAATGCACCAGCCTGTCTAAGAGAGATGTGTGATTCATTTGTGGTAACATTTCACTGTGCTTTAATGCGTCTCTACATACTGTAGATCCTTAAGTGCCTATTTTGTCCTATTATAAATAACTGACTCTAGCTAATATGCATGTTGTATATATTTTTAAACCACTGCTGGTTTATGAGGGCAAACAATATGTGAACTATTGTTGCTCAGCCTTCACCACAGGTTCTGCCTCATTATTGGAGCTAAGTACTGCAGTTCTGGAGGAAATGAGATCAACCAACTGCAAAGACGGTTTTATCTAGTAGAGCTGTCATGCTATATAGCCACAGGTTCTATTTAGACTGCTCTCGCACTGCCTTAGGCGGCCAGATTTGAGCTGGGTTGCTCACCTATTTTGATGTTGCGCTTTTTAAAATATAATAATCCCCACCTTCTGGGTTCATAAGCTTTGATATTATATATTTGTGTGTGTGTGTGTGTGTGTGTGTGTGTGTAGCTCTGCTTTTATGGCAGAGTGCATATGCTCAGCTTGCAGTGACTGATAATTGCTGTGTATTTTGTCTGTCAAGTAATATTGGGGATTTCTTTGCTCTCTCTGTGTTTGTGTCTGTGTGCATGCCTGTGTAGATGCATGTGCTGCTCTGTAATGTGTAAGTGTGTATTTGTGTGATGCAGAGTTGGGAGAAATTGCTCTTCCCCTCATATAGACAGAATTGTCCTCAGATAACACTATCAAGGTAATACCATTCTCCTTGCACATCTGATGCACTAACATTCACCCATTACAGTGCAGGCAATGCGACCAAGGGAGAGGGGGAGAAGAAATAGCTAGAGGTGGAAGAGAAGAAGGAGAATAGAAAAGCATTTAATTTCCTCAGCAGCACAGTCAGTAAGTTTTTTACATCTGCTCAGACGGAGAGAAACTGGAACATAGTCTAGATAGGTTTCCAATTTAATGACAAGACAAGTTGCATTTGATGGCGTGTGCCAAGAAAGACCTAAGATTTCTTTAAAAAAATGTTTTTGAGTTCACTTTACAGCATGTCAAGAGGATAACCGCATGCTTTTGGCTTACATTTATTAAAAATGAATCTTGAGGGGTCATTCAGTGTACACCTGTAAACACTGGTATATCTTACATGATTTTAAGCTTATGTAAGTAATGATGTTCTGATGAAGGCTGTTTGAAAAATACGTCTGAGTTAATGAAATACTGAGGATTTGTTCTTTTACTTAAATCTAGGTCTCCACTAAAAACACAGCATAATTTATCAAGGAAGGAAATTATTTCACGCAATCAACAAATGAATGTTCTATAACTTGAACGTATTAGCTTACTTGCCAATGTCATCTGCCTCAGCTGGTCCACAAAAGTGCCCACCATCCCTCAACTCAAAAACACACTAAAATCATCAAGCCCTAAATTAATAAAATTTAGAAAATAAAAAGCTCTCAAAAACAGTTCTCAGAAATATCTAAACCATGCTCATGTTGTCATTTTTACATAGTTTACATTGCTAAGAAACAGGTTGGGAAAGCTATAATTTTATGGTAAACACTTAAAAATGCTGACGTACCATAACCACAGTTCCACCTTTCCACATTCTACCATAACAACTTCTCTTTGAATCTCTTTTTTGCTGGGGATCCTAAAAAAGGTCACTTCAAAGTGATATATCTAAAGGCATACAATTAAATAGCAAAAATCTCCTAAAAACCTCCCACTTTCCTGGTGTGCTCAATATACAACCTATCTAATAACTGATGGTTTTATCGTCTTGCTTTTCTTAGAAACAGCCTGTCAAATAAGTGGACTTATGGTGCACTTAACAATGGCTAAAAAGAAATCTAAGAGGCCAGCATTGATTTACAAACCCAGTTTGACATTTTTTTTTTGGTCCAAATGGTGCTTCAGAACATTCTGATTGCACCCTGAGTGCCCTCACTGATAGTCTTTGAAGTGCTTGGAGCTGTGTGCTGAAGCTCAGTATGTGCTTATATCCGGAGCTTTTGTTAGTCACTTCATATGTACCAAGTCTTGTGCCATCATTATACAATGATTCACTCTGTGCAGCCAAAACACTCACTCTTATCTGTTAAGAGGCTGCAGAGACGCAGTCAGACAGCTCTGGGTGGGTGGATGGGTGGGGGACAGGGAAAGAGACAGGGAGACAGAGAGACTCTTGCTCTCTTGTGGAAACGACTTTCCTCTCTTCCTCGCAACAGGAAGCCAGAGAGCATCCCTACTTCAAGAGCTTTAGATCCTGAATATTCACGCTGGTGGCATTTTACCATGTGTAGGCGGTGAGGGTTTGCAGAGATAGGAGAGAGTGTGTGAAGTATTGATCACTGTTGCTGCTGTCCTTGTTTGCTCTATGTCTCACAGTGAAAGAAAAAGAGTGAGACTTACAAAGATTCAGAGAGAAGGTTGGCATCATAGGCCACACTTTCAAAAGGGATAAGTTGAATATAATAAGGATTAATTTAGAGAAACATCTTTAAAAACAACAAAAAAAGAATGAATTACACAAATGCTTCTCTGGAGTAATCTAGTCTAACAAACTCATAAAACAACAAAATGGAATCAGAAATCCAAGGACAACCAGAAGCTAGGACATATTTTCCAGTAAGGTCTTGGATATTTGTGTAAACATTTTAAGTTGTTCTCAAAAGGGTATCCAATTCACACAGTGGAACTTCCCTGCAAACATTTTGTTTGCATTATGTAGCACATATAGGAGAAATATATTAACAGCATAGAGTGACATAATCAGATTATTTGTATTTCTGATATCAATGCATTTTTTCTTCCAATTTTATTTACTTATAGAGTGGCCTTTAACTCTCCGACTCCACCACCATCTTGATGTGGTGTTCCCTGTGGATCTATTTTGGGCCCTTTGTTTTTATTTGTATGTTGTCTTTGGGGCCCAATTTTCGGAAAGAATAGCATTAATCTAATGCAAAAGACTCAGTTAAATGTTATACTTAATTCCAATGAAAATGACACCTTTGTCTCAGAGCATATGTACTAGAGTGTGCTCCAATTATTTGTATATAATCGAAGTACTACAGTGCTTAGCATCGCAGAAAATGCTTGCACCACTTTGCTTGATGCAAGAGTCAGACAAAACCTCAGATCCATGAAGAGCAATGTTGATTCGGTTTTGTTTGTGGAGCAGTGGACCAACTGGAATTTGCCTATTCTCTCTACATGTACTTTGTGGAAGACTGTATCCCTTGTGGAGTCTTGCAGAGTACTGTGGGAGTAAAGGACACTGATGTCATTGCTACAAGCCATCTGGTCCTTATATAACCAAAGTGAAAATTGTGTCCGTATTTTTGGCAGAAAGTCAAACATATTTCCAAGTGGTGTTGGCCTCCATCAGAATTATCCATAATGTCACTGATTCTGTTTGCAATTTTAATGGGCAGATTATAAACACAGAACCAGAGGGATGGGTGCCTCTTTTGGGGATCTTAGAATTGCTTCTGTGGTCTTTACAGACAATTCAGATCTTAGAATTTCTTCTGTGGTCTTTACAGACAATTCAGTTCTCTTGCCTCTGACCATGATCTTTAAATTCCCTGGGGCTGTTCACTCTAACAATGAGAGTTGCTGTCTCAAGTATCTTGGGGTATTATTCAGAAGTGAGGCTAACATGAAGTGTGAGATTGATAAGTGGACTGGTGATGTGTCAGCAGTAATGTGGGTGGTGTAGTGAAGCTTTATGATGAGGGGGCTGAGCCAAAGTTTTATCATCTCATCTACATTTCATGCCTGACCAATGGTCATGAGCTTTGGGTAGTGACTAAATTGGTGGCTGGATCTCATATTTCTAGAATAAGAGACTATATAGTTCATCTGGCATGGGAATACCTTGGAATCTCCCAGGAGAACCTGGAAAATGTTGCAGGGGAAAGGGATGCCTGTACAACTTTTCTTAGCCTGTGGCTCACACAAGCCAAGTCTTTATAAGCAGAAAATAGATGGATGAATGTTTGTGTAGTGCATATTAGTGGGTTGCCAGACCATTGAACTCTGTATATATTTTCCATGTGTATATTTTTACACGGAGGGAGGAGTTTGGAGAGAGCGCTTGGCATCCAATCCAGCTGACATATCAGAGCCATGCGCTACTCTCTGTTTTGCTCCCTTCTGTGTGTTCTTGGAAACGTGACTGCCTTGTGTTGCCCTGCCAGGCCCTTGAGACAACTCCCAGTTCATTACTGTCTCAGTGACGTGTACAAGTGTTTTTGTGCTTGCATGTGTGACTGTCTGCGCCTATTTCCATGAGCATGTTAATTCTTAGATCAGCTTTTGGTTAAAATATGTATGTATATATGTATATGAACACAAAGCCCTTGTATCTCAAATGCTTTCTGAATGACAATATGCATTTTTCTATGCTCTGGAAAGTTTGGATGTGTGACTGTTTCAACAAATTTACTGTGATGAATAATCACAAGAAACTTCATTGCTGGACTTCCAAAATTCAATAGCTCTTGCAGAATTAAATAAATGCAGCTTACTGGCAGATTTATGTGACAAATAATACAAAACAGTGAAATTTGTGAAAGGACAGGCATAAATCTGACAGCAGTGATTGTTAGTCACCAACATTCTCGCCTCACTCTCTGTCACTTGGGACATGGCTTAACCACACAGGAACCTGGTTTTATTTATTTTTAGTCATACATGACCTTCACTTATTGAAGCAAGCTCATAAAAATGCTCACTTTTTCTCTGTTCTGTCCTGTCCTCCTGTTTCTCTCCCACTGCCTCTGTGTTGTCTAGATGGAGGAAGTAATAGCACGCATGCAGGATGAGAAAAATGGCATCCCAATCCGAACAGTGAAAAGTTTTCTAACCAAGATCCCCAGTGTATTTTCAGGTAAGGCTCTTATCTTTCTGCTCAATTAAGTTGCTCTGTTGCTCTTCTCTTCTCCTCCACTTGGTTCCCACTCACAAAGTACCTGACCAGAACTCTGTTTTTGCCAAACAAAACAATGAAAGTATTTAGAGAGTTGTCCATTTTGCATTTCACACCAGCTGTGCCAGAATGTCAATAAGATCATATTGGGTTTTCAAGCTGTGTAGTTTAATAGATACAAATACATGTTAAAGTGATACTCCATAAGTCATTTGTTTAACACCACATTCACAGGCTAAGAGTATAGAGTTTATTGACACTGCCAGTTTGTCTGTAGATAAAGAAAAACAACAACAATGCAATATAAATTAAATTAAAATGACAGTATTACATCAAAGGGAATTAAATTATAAGCCTATATCAGCTTTACAACCGACTACTACAGGTCAATACAATATAAAATTTTTGAAAATATTTATTAAACTCTTCTGACAATCTAAGTCTTACACTTTCCTGTTGTCTTAGTTCATGTCAGATCTATATAGACCTTCCTATGTGTGAGTCCTGCAAATGGCACAAAAACATCCTATTTTAAATATTTTTGCCTCAGGGCACCAACAACGCCAGAACTAATACTGGTCACCATCAATACTAAAAAAGGACCATTGGCACTTCACAAGCACCTACATGTCCAGGGCCCTTTGTCATAGTGGATATGATGAACAGCAGATTCAAAATAAATTGGCAGGGAACACCAACATGTGAACACACAGATATAAATTTAAATAGCTAACCTTACCTTAATGACACCAGGGAAACAAATGCTTAAGGCATTTAAAGGGACAGCTGATGCACTGTTCTTTTTTTGTTTCTTCTTTGATGCAGTCTGCTACACAGTGTTTTTGTTTGTCTGCAGGCTATATTGATTAATAATTTTACATCTGGCTAAGCAACATCAGCTTACTTTTATGTTTGTCAGATATTATCAGTGGCTGCACTGACTGCATCAGCAGGATTATTAAAGAACTGCAAATGTGTTGTATAATTGCAACAAAACACTATATTCAAAGTTAATCTACATAACTAAAACTACATCATAATCATTAGCATCACAGTCGATCTCTTGTCAATATCTGTGCAGTTTCTTTAAAAGTAGCATAAGTGTCAATTTTCAAGTAGATCAGGACAATAGAAATATTTCACTATGACTGTAATGTTCAGACTTCATGTTCCCCATACACACTACTCTTGAGGCAGTTTCTAAGGCTGTATCAGGGACACAGTCCGTCTGTAGCTCCCCCTCTGTGAACTTTGCCACTTGTGTTCATTGGAGCACTTGGCCAAGCTGTAAGCACAACAGCCAGGAATACAACCCGAGTTGATGCAGTGTATTTTTCCACTGCACTTCCATGAAGAGCATCATTTTTTTAACAGAATACACTGATTTCTTTATTAACTGATGTGTTCACTTGCTACAGTAACAACACTTACTGTCAAATTACTATTGGTGCATCTCAAATAACTTTGTGATAAATTGCAAATGTGAGATGACCAAAATTTCTTTTTGTCTTTATGTATATATATTGAAAGTTAACAACCACTGTGAACCCATATGTGGAATTTGCTAAAATGAGTGGTGTACAGCATTTTACCGTTACAGTGACAGCAGTGAAAAACACACAGCTCACCACAGGCATTGGAAACTAAGCTAGCTATGTTAGTCATGGATAGAGTTTGTGCAACATGCACAACAATTTAGCAAGATAGTAAAGTGAAATACAAAGCAAATTTAGTGAAAAAGGACCAACTCAACATGTATACTGGGTCCTTTCTGTGGTGTAATTTTACACGTCATGGAAAGATCTCAAAATGTCACACAGATTTGCATGTATTTGTATAGGTATGAGGTATTTAGAAATAACATAAGTTTGTACTGAATTCAAGTATTACTTATAAGCTTTTCATGTTGCCCTCTGCTGTATCCTGTTACTATTGGCATCAGCAATTATCCAATATTTGCAATCACTGGGATCATTAATTGTTGATCCTATCGCTTATAACTCACTGTTTATATTATCGTCACATTCTGATGGGTGCACATCCTTACACCCAAGTGTGCACACACACACATGCACAACCCAATTTATAGGCATGATATTAATCAATTTAGTGAAGAGCCTTGTTAGAAGATTACCTTACACATCTCATTTAAGCTCCGTCTTAAAAAGTGGGTCAACTTTGATAGTGTGAAAATGGAGTTGTATTAATGATGTTAATGCATGGGAAATCTCATCTGGTTAGGGGGTGCTGAAAAACAAGGGTGTGCAGTGATAGAGAAATTGAGAGAAAAAACACAGACAGATGAAATGGTAGCTTGATGGACAGACAGACAGCCACACGGGCAGCTGTCTCACTATATGAATTCCCTCATGCTTCCATTTCACACCTTTTTTCAGCCTTCTCTAGCTCTCGTCCCCTCAATACACCTTCACCTGTCAGTATGACAGACAGTAATAATAGTCTAGAAAATATATATTTAGCCAAAGTGCCAAAGTCACATGTTGTGGTAGGGTGTGAATATGACCAGGGGGCAGAGGATACTGTGTTGTTCTTCTGAGATGAAATGATTTGGTTGCATTTTCAGAAGGAGATGCAAAATGACATCCACCGTACTGTGTAAAAGGTTTGTTCTACCTAAGCGCATCTCTAAACTATTACTCAAAGTAGTTTTACATATTTTCATAATTTGCGTTGCTTAAAATTATACTTGTACGTATATCTTGCCTTACCTTCCGCGCAGTTTTTCATTATGAATTTCTCCACTCTGACCTGTTAACATCTTAAACAGCTGTAAATGTCTGTTGTGATGCATTACTTATAAAATAAACCTATTGCAGCTACACAGTCTGTGCTATGACTGAGTCAGACTAATTGTGTTGTTACTGTACACAATAGATGCTTCATTATGCTATTGTACCTCTCTGTTCATTTACATTAATGGATTACAGTCAAAGAGAGATGGCTTGGAGAGGGTGTCAGAAAAGAATATTTGGTAATGGATGGTCTATTACCCGCCCACATGGTGCAAGGCGAGAGGAATTGGTATGCACTGTGATGATGAGGGGAGGTGGGTAGGGTTAAGAGTGTCATTGTTTTCCCTTTCATTTGTATCTATATGCAAAAAGGTGTTTGAGCACACTGTGAATACATTTGATATGCCAGTAATTTATATTAATGTGCTTTCTCTCATTTCAGGTTCTGATATTGTACAGTGGATGATCAAGAATCTGGACATTGAAGATCCAGGTAAAAGGGCACATCAACATCAATCTAAGGTTGTACGTTATTGTAGTTTAGCTGCTGATTTGCTTTTATTTTAACATCACAGCTCAACTTGTACTAGATTCACATGAGCTCTGTCAATCTACCAGTGGATTGAACCAGCTCACAGAGGCATTTAACCTTAGTGCATGACTGCCACAATTTCTGTCAAAAATATTCTACTTTATAGAGTCATAACTCTGTCAATCCTGACTACACAGACATGAAACACATACTGTACTTTTAAATTCAGTATTGTTACACTAACTAGAAGGATATTCATCATGATGAAATGCTAATCAATCATAGTAAAATATAAGGTTTTAAATTGTCTTCAGTGTCAAAATGATCCAGTAAAATATGTCTTTACATCCATTTCTAAACAAATACTGCTAACAGCTATTTTATCATTATCATATTGGTGCTACTTTGCCTAAATGTGAACAAATATAGGTAAAACAAAAAACAAATACTAAAAAAAAGAAAAAAAACTACACATCCTCAGGGGAGAAACAGTGTCAGACTTTGAAACCCCTTTTGCTGGTGTAAAGATTAAATAGTTGAATTGCAGATGTTTATACTGGATATGTTCAAGCTTGCTGATGGTTCTCACTTGTAAGATGACAGGAGGAGCACTGATCTGTTGCCTCTGTAGCCTCCAGCTTTTTGAATTTAGAAGTTTCCATTAGTCTGCACAAAAAGAAATATGAATACCTACAGTATATGCCTTTGTGGAACAAATTATTATATGTAAAGGACCACAGTTCTGCATTTTTCTTTGATTTGTCTTATTGTGTCCTTGAGCTACAGCAGACACTGCACTTCTTGTTGTTCTGGTTTCTTTCTTACTACTTTTTTATTTGACTTATTTCATTCCAGTATGATAAATTAAAACTAGACTGCTCTGAGGGAGTTGCCAGATCATTAGGTGAGCCCCTCATTCCACATAAAAAAAACTATCAGTTGAACTGTTAATGAGAAAAATTAAAACTAGTTGCATGCTTTTAGTAAAATGTTGTTAAAGAAGTTCACTTAATGTAAAAAGTAACATTTTGAGTTGTAGATGTATGTGTGTGTAAAATGCAGGTGTTTGTATACCTAGGGAACTTTTATTTGTGTGGGTGTGTATTCTGGTATCTGTTCTGCTCTAGTGTGTTCCTAAACACTGCACAGCCACTCCATAGTTATCATAATTTACATCAATTGTCCAATTTTGTTCAATTATTTTTAGCACACAGTTTTGTACATGTTTACACTCACACAATACTAATATGTGAGCGTATTACTGTGATTTTAAGGGCACTGAGATCATGTTAAAACACCTCTGCAAAGTTTGGCACACAAACTTATATGAGTACACATACATTTGAGTTATTTTGGGTTTCTCTCTCTTTTTTAACCTGGAATAACCTGTTGGGGTAAACCACAGCTTCAGATATTTAAAATGCCAATGATATGATCAGCCTTTTGATTAAAACATTATTTGTATCTTGATACCTCTAATACAGAGCAAAAATGATAAACAATCAATTAAAAAAAAAACTGTCAAATACGTTCTGCTTAATGTGTTGTGTAAACTGGGCCAAAATGCTAATTTCTGTTGCACTATTACTGGAACTCTGGCAATAACAGCTATATCATTACCTTAAGCAAACTGACATTTATAGTGTATAGTGTGGTGTTACATTTTGTGTCATTTACACTAATGAAGAGTGCATTGTTTTGCAAACAGGCACTAAAGATGGTATCAATTGCCCAACAATGGTGAACAGAGTATTGTGCAAAACTAAGCAACTTCAGCACAGAGCAACTCCCTCCTGACAAACATAAAGAGAAATGCAATTAGTTAGGCTCACAGCACGATAGCAGCATGCTTATTAGCGAAAGGCAGACAAACCTATATCAAAGTTGATTGGGGATTTAGATTTTTTTCTTGCTAAATGAATGCCATAGATAATACATAACACACTCAGATGAACTCATCATCCTATTTGACAACCTCTGCTATCCCCAAACTTTCTTTCAATATTTTGATTAGCTCATGCAATTCCTGCGTCCAAAATTCTCAAAAGTTTTAGATGTCTTTTGGGATGTTTTAGTGTACGGGTGTGCTCTTGTAATGTCATTATAATTCACACCATTACAGATCATTATCATTCATCATGTAAAGCTAGTTGGTTTGTCTGAAATGTGAACTATTTTGGCATTAACAGCTTTCCACTTAAAGGATGTAAAGATTTGATCCATTAGCATGCATTACTGTGCAGTCCAGTTCAGACAGCTTACAGGTTTTGGAAACAACATAAGTGTGCATCATTTACACATGTAATGTACACATCAGTAATCTCAAACTTGACCATGGGCTTTCCCCCTAATAAAATAAACACATATAACATTTATATGAATATAATATTAATGATAAAATCAGTTTTATTTATTCATATTTAATTACCACTTTAAATTGGAACCAGTATGACTCACTTTAAATCTGATGTACAGTACTAATGACCAGATACATACTGGAAACATACATGTAAATAGAAACAGAACAGGAACTGCTCACAGCTACTCAGCATGACTATGCAGAAGTGACAAAATTTACCAAAATAAACCCCTTTTGCTTTACACTATGAACATATTTTATGACTTTATGTAACTAGGATACAGTGGCAATGTAATGGAATGCAATGTAAATAATATAGTAAAAAATTAGCAAGGCCAGACAGAGGTTCAAAAGATTTAATAGACTATGGATCAATTCATTAAAAGTATGAAGTAGCTTTGATATCATTGTGATTACACAGGAGGGTTATAAATCAGCTCCAGCATTAGTGGCCTGATGAACTTCTGGCCTCTGACACGCATGAAAAAATATCCCTTCAGGGGAATCAATAAGATCATGCTATTGTCGTAGAATATATAGTATAACACTACGATGCCCTTACATATACATCATGTCTGTCCAGTGTTTCCCCTACCATTAAACAAGGGGGGAACCCCACCCCTGACAAGATGGCCGAGTTACTTGTATTCAATTTGATTTTCTGCACAGCACCACATTAGAAGTTATTTCAGGTTCTCTTTCCTGTAGAACAGGTCTATACATTCTCCTTTTATTAAACTAACTAAACAGCCTCATGATATTTATTGTATTTACTCGACAGAGTAATTTCTGTCTCTACATGGTAGTTTTTTTTTTTCAATCATGTTTTCACTGTACAGCTGATATTAAGCTAACAAAACCATCTATTTATATGACTTTAGTGCATTTTCCTTGCTATGTTGTTGTTGTTATATTTCTAGCATTAAACAATATATTTCTTCATAGTTGAAAAATGTTAATGCTAATAATCTTCTGTGCAAATAAAATTATGACAAACCAACATAACTTTGTACTTTCACAGTTATCGTAAAATTCTTAGCAGTAAATGAGCTTGTGAGACAGGGAGCTGGAAAACAGTTGTTCTATATAAAGGTGCATGTGTGAGTATAAGTGAGCAGTGGCTGAACAGACCTGATCCAGGTAATCAGCAGTGAGTAGGGCAGGGATAGTTGGGAAACGAGCAGGCCAGTGGACCAGGATTAGCCACTAACAGCTCCAACAGCTACTAGTTTTAAACACTTTAAACACAGTCTTTGGATCTACAGATTACAGAGATACCCAGTCCTCCGAGGCATTACAAACTGATACCTATTACCTCATGTAAACAAAGCTACGTGCAACAGTGTTGTGTATAAGCCTGTTTCCACACCAACTGGTAGAAAGCATACACACAAACAACAGCACATTAGTTCAAATCATGGAATTAACATTAGTTAGTGACAACTGATGTGGGCTGCTGTTGGACATTTTAAACAGCAAACAAGATGGTAGAGAGCAGAAAAAAGGTCCACTAGTTAATGGATCATGGGCAGTGTGGTTCTTTTGGACAGATCTCTTGAAAAATGGGTAACTAAATATACCCAGACAACCTTTAACATACACTGCATCACCTCGGTAGCTTTTAAGAGCACATACCTTACTCTATAGTATTAGGTAATCAAAATATGACTCGAAATGTATAATTTTTTCCCTTGTCTTTAGAAAAAGCTCAACTGGAAAAACACCCACACTCCACTTGGCAGAGCTCCATACTACTGGGTTTTTGGCACAGAGCTGGTAATATGATGAAATCAAAGGGTGTTTTCCCCCTGGACTCTGAGGCCGGCCTTTCTTGAAAATTTTACTGATGCCTGTCCAAGGTTTAGTCAGCTATAAAGCTTATGGAAAAGCGTGCAATATGTTAAATGGAACCCAGAAACTCCCCTGCTAAATTGAGGAATTGATCCTCATAGACTCTTACTACAAAAGCAACAACAAAGCAATCTTAGGTAATCTTTTATTTACCCCTTAAAAATAACTCCTTCACATTAGTGTGATTTAGCAGAAATTTGCACTTGTTGCTCAGCTTTATCAAAATTTATCTTATGCGATTTAATTAGTACTGAAAGATTCTTTACTAAATGACAAGTAAATAAAATAGCAGGCTATGTTGATAATTCAATGTCTGAAGGGTTTTGTGAGGAATTTTTAAAAAATTGTGTGGGGTTGACATCCTCATCAGAAGAACCCTTAGCTTCACTTCAGTGACAACGGAGAGACTGAGCAAACCATCATAGGTGACAGAGGCACTCAAACACAAAATGAGAACAGATCAGCCCTGTGGTTGAAAAGTGGAAGACAGCTCTAACTGCACTGTCATTTTTCATACTTTGTTGACTTCACTTTCATCTGACATTCAACCTGCCTCAAATAACAATGCAGAAAATTACATTGTTGAATGGATAATAAGTGAAAAGGTACACAGATGAGTTGATTCCTGCTTGTAAATATCTATCCTCTGTAACTATTATGTACAAATGCAGATGACATACCCAAGCCTTATCCTCGGCTCCCTGACAGAAATGACTCTTTCTCCTTCTGACACGAGAAAATATGTACAATAAATTATAAAATATACAAGTGGGACAACATTTCTAGAAGAAATAGCCTGGTGGATAAGGAGGAGGTGACGTGTTTATAAGTAAACAGGTTTAAATAACTTATGAGTCATAATTTATTAATAACAGGAGCCCAGTCTCTCTCTCTCTCTCTCTCTCTCTCTCTCTCTCTCTCTCTCACACACGCACACATACACACACACCCCCACCCTGACCTCTCAAAGCTGTGACAGTCAACTCGGTGGTAAAGGAAAAGCCAAACTATATTTATGTCACACTGGGTGCATGTGGATGTGTATGTTGACAGTGAGAGATTTGTGCATGCATACTATAAACTCCTGTTACAGCATTCACAACCCCCCTTTTTTACACCATGTCACACATGTCAACCTTGTATCCTTTATGCGCTTCTTAAGTGTGTTATAACAGTTCTGTTAATCTTCTCTGATATTTACACAAACATCCAATAAATTATACTGCATGGCAGAAATAGGCAAAATATACTATTATATAAAATAACATGTGCAGAAGATAACATGTTTAATATACCGTTTATAATGACTAAAAAGTGGCAATATTAACTGAGAACTGTCAACACATTATACAAAAAAATTATTAATAGATGTTGACATCATGAAGGGGTTACAGGTTGAAAACAGCAGGGAAAAACGGGTGGCAGATGAGACACATAGTTGATGATGATTGCATGTTTTCATTATCTGATGGTTTTAAATCAGGGACAGTGTGCTGTGGAGCACCAGAGGGAAGCAGGTTTTCTCTCCAACCAAGCACAACACCAGGTGATTTGACTGATGAGTTCCGCCTCTCTGGCTGAAGGTGGGCTAATCAGCGAGACCTCCTACTGTGCTGTTTGCTTGGGATGGAGACCTGCCTATCCTTCTGTCAAAGCAGTGTCACAGCCTATTAAGGTTGCAGCTCCTCATTCAGGTCCTTTTGTTCATTCTAGGATGAGTTTATATCAGGGGATGAAAGGTGAATTAAGGTTGCTAGATAAAAAAAACAAACAAACAGCGTGATTGCCCAGCATCTGTGATGAGAAACTATTGTGTTGTAATCAGGAAATCTTCCATTTAAGAAAAAGTCAGATGTATTTGTATGCCTCATTGTAAATGGAATAATGTGTGCGTACAAAGAAGACATTTAAATTTAAATTAACAAAGAACATTATCACACAAATCCTGATGCATATTTTGCCCACAAAAATATACTTCTTCATTTTCTGCCATATTGGATAGCTAGACTGATACCACTTAAATTTTTTGCTATAGCCAGAAGCCAGTGAGATTAATATGAGGACTGTAAACAGGGGAAACGGCTAGTTTGGATCTGTCAAATTGTAAAAGAAAAATCCACTCATCAGCACCAGCAAAGCTCACAAATTAACATGATGTATCTTGAAGAAAGTGAAAGAACAATTTGACATTTTGTTTGCTGTTATGTATTGGGCTATTTTTGGCTCTGTGCAATTGGCAGGCAACCAGTAGAGACTCCTGGAAGTTACTGATTGTAGCCAAGAATCAGTAACTTGCAGATATAATGGCAACGTCTTGTTTTCACTTCAGTTTTTGTATAGATTACATAATAAAGATAGTAATTAATATGAATAATAAATACAATGGTAACTTCAGAGGTACAAGAAGCTCTAAAATCTATAATTTTTTAATTCCCACTATATCTCACCCATTTCTAAAGCAGAAATATTTCCTTCAGTGCAGAATAAACATAATATCTGCTCTACTCTTCTCCCTATTTGGGAACAAAACCTTCTTGCCCAGTCATTTCATTTAGTACACTCTCAATGTATGCCAATACATGTGTAACTATTTTATATAGATGAAACTAGAGATGTATGTGCGAGTGTACAGTATTATTGACGAAGCCAACAGAAAGTTCAAAAGCACACTAAGATGTAAATTGAGTTTCTGTGTTTTCTCTCAGTGGAGGCTCTTCACCTAGGAACTCTGATGGCTGCACATGGTTACTTCTTCCCCATCTCAGACCACGTCCTCACTCTCAAAGATGATGGCACTTTCTATAGGTTTCAGGTAAGCATAATAAATGTAAGACTAGAAAGTTCCTGGGGAAACTTTGAAGGTGCCTGCCACCTTGCGCCCGTGAACCTTCAACCCATCACGCCAATGAGAAAGCAGGATTTATTGAGCAGAGTCTTTTTGATGTAATTTATGTCTGATAGGAATCCCCAGTCTGTCCTATGAGCTTATCCTGTGTTGTTTTTGGTGATTTAGGTTTCCATGGTAACTCAAAATGCCAAGTAACCACAACAGGGAATGTGTCATGATTGAGACGGTCGCTTTGATGTATAACAT
>JAUYWH010000007.1:14129549-14148199 GCA_034779795.1 Ctenopoma multispine
TGGAGGCAATGCTTTGCATGGCTTCGCCATGCAATGCATTGCCTCCTATTCATTTTCAATGGCAGGCACCAATTAGACTTTTCAATGGCATTATTGCCTTTGTCTTCCAGGAACTGCTGACACACTCTGGCAACATGAGGCTTGGTATTGCCCTGCAGCAGGAGGAAGGAGATTTCAAGGACTGATAAATTGTATTTAGTTTTATTATATAAAAAAATAATCTGTGCTTTTGCACTGGCGGCAACTATGGCAAGAGGCATTATATTTCTTGGTCGCCCATCCATCCATCTGCCCATCTTTCTTCTCTTACTTGAATGTGATATTTCATAAAAAAACTTGAGGGAATTTATTCAAAATTGGCAAAAATGTCCACTTTGACGGAAGGATTAACTGATCCAGTTTTGATGGTCATTTGACCATATATGGGTCAAGGTCACTGTCACCTCAAGTCTGCCATATTTTTGTGAATGCAAAATCACAGCATGGTACAAATGTCCACTTATAAAACATCTGTAGCTTTTTGCATGCTATTGAAATAAAGTTTAAAAAAAAATCTAACTCTAATAGCTGCTGTCAGGAGTATTATATAATCCATAAGTGGGTGACAGATCATAGAAAAGGTGGGAAAATAGGTTTAAGTGCCTCTGTGTGATATGTGGGAGTGAAAACATTGATTAGGAGTTGTTGTAGTCTATAATCATATAATAGAGTTATTAACGGTTCATGAAAAAACAAATGAGCGCTTAAGGCCGTCTGTGTTAGTAGCAAGCTTCCCTTTGCTCTTTCTATGTAATCATTCACATCTGAAACCAGTCCATACAATGCTTCCCAGGGAGGGCCAAGATTCATGCTGGTGTCTCCTCTCAGTGCTTACTAAAAGGAGCTTATGTGCTTTAGATGTTAGCTGAGCTCATTATACAACAAAATCTCCTATTATAACAGACCTCACATGACAGTGCATACTTTGATTCAAAACACCATGTGGTTAGTTGTACACTGTCAAACATGCAGGGTTTCTTTTAGTTTTGTTTCTTAATGACCTGTTTTTCTCTTCAGACTCCATACTTTTGGCCATCAAACTGCTGGGAACCAGAAAACACAGACTATGGTGAGAGAGAGAACTGTTCTCTTGTTATTCTAATTTGTGCTTTGGGCACTGTGCAGTATGTACTGCAGAGGCTACTGATGAAGACTGTTTCTGAAAAGTACGAAAAATGTTTGTCCAGTGGATATGTTATATGCAGATGGTATAAAGGTTTTATGTTTGAGATGAAACAAAGTACACGAGGCTTGCTATAGTGCAGTGGGCTACCACTAATTCTGTGTGCTTTCAATCTCATTATGCCTCCTCACTGGCGATAACCACATTTTTGGGTTGTCCATCTGCCTGTCCATAAGACCACCAAATTCTTGTGATAAGAAAGGCCTCAAGGGAATTCCATCACATTTGGCACAAATGTCAGCTTGGAATCAATGACAAACTAATTAGACTTTGGCGTCCATTGGTCAAAGGTTAAGGGCACAGTCACCTCATGTTCATCCAGTTTTTGCGACCCATTCGTGTAGCGAATAATGTTGTGAAAGAATTTATTCAAATTTGTTCAATTGGAGTCAGTGATGAACTGATTAGGTTTTGGTCCCCAAAGGTCATGGTCATAGTAACCTCACCTTCACTGATACGTCAGGAATGCTTTGAGGGAATTTCTTCAAAATTTGCCACAACTGTTTATGTGGATTTTTTGATGAACTTTTTAGAATTTGGTGGCCAGAGGTCAAAGGTCACGGTCAATTCTTGTTGTTAATGTGATGTCTCAGGCATACCTTGAGGGAATTTCGTGAAATCTGAAAGACCTTGTCACTTGAGGTCAAGAATGAACCAATTACAGACGTGTGCGTAAATTACAATATCACTGGCTAGCAGAAGCATACAACTGCAATGCAGTAATTCTAGTTTTTTTTATATTTTAAATGTTTTACAACCTCATTTATGCTCTCGCACTGATGCTGAATGTGACGGAAGTGTGTTTGTATGTGTGTATCTGGAGCGAACATTTGGCTGAATGTTTTAAAAGTGATACAGGGATGAGCTTTTAATTGCTTACAGTGGAGCGCAGTGCAGATAAACATTTCATAATGTCAGAAATGGTGAAGGTGAATTAGCGATAGCGTTGCAGGTCTTTCATTTGTTGTTTGAGCTGTAGGGGAGGAAAGGGACTAATGCTCACTGTGGGAATAATCCTGTGAGTGTTAGGGGAAGTTAGTGTCTCACATATAACAACTGATTCACGTGAATGATGCCCTTAATGAAAACAGTCTAATGGCATAATGAAGCTTCCTCGTAATGGTCAGTTAACAAAAGGATGAAGGGATGATGATAGTACAGGAAGACATCAAAAGTCAGGCGTGTGCATGCACACACAAGCACACACTGTAGCAGACGCTCACACCATGCACAGTCAATGACCTTTGTGATTTGCAGGCCAGTTTAAATGTGCAGTTGAGAGGATTAAATGAGTAAACGCAGGGCCACTTAAGGCTGTTAAAACCAAGCTGAGATCCCATTTTCCCTCTCTTACAAATCTCTCTGTCTGCCTCTCTCTCAGCTGTTTACCTCTGCAAAAGAACAATGCAAAATAAAGCACGTCTGGAGCTTGCAGACTATGAAGCGGTAAGTGAAAGAGGTCTTTTAGTGTCAGTCCTTTTGTTACTCTGTTGGCACACAGGAACAGAAAATAGCCTTTTGTTCATACTGACAGTGAAAACAATTGGTTCTCTACGTATCGTTGTCATTCGTAAACTTAACTTTAAACCAAACTATTAACTCAATCAGGTTGGTTCATACACAGGGTTTTATATTTGTATGTGATAATAGATCATAAAAGATTGTATTTTGCTGTGCACTAAACATATTCAGCACAGATCCATTAATTCCATTTTTTTTTCAGGAGAGCTTAGCAAGGCTACAGAGAGCTTTCGCCAGGAAATGGGAGTTCATTTTTATGCAAGCAGAAGCACAAGCGAAGTAGGTTTCTATAAGAACCACACACGCATTGAGCCACTATGAGTGAGTCCTCTTACACCTTCATTATGACATGAATAAACTTAGTGGTTTACTACAACTTCCCTGTAATTTCCAGCACACAACTTCACAGATGAACTGCACATTTAACATGTAATGTAATGTACATACATCTTGGAATAAACTACATGCTTGGTTTTGAACTCTTTTTTTTCTCAGAGTGGACAAGAAAAGAGACAAAATTGAGAGGAAAATTCTCGACAGTCAGGAAAGAGCATTCTGGGATGTGCACAGACCAGTGGTGAGTGAAATTACTGATGCTGCTGTCACTGTCACGTTTGCTGTAACCAATACCATTGCTGACATTATCATCCTTTCAATTATTCCTATAGAAGTGAATGATACTAAAATTTTTACTCTGAACACACACCAATCCACCTCCTCCACACACAGTCAAAAGAATAATTATATAGACACGGTAAACCATTTACACCCTGGGTTATTTTAATCTATTCCACACATTTCACAGGCAGAAGGGATGTATCAAGCAGTGTGAAAAAGAAATAATAATGTTATGCAATTACATGTACTTCATATATCATGTAAACTATACAGAGGCTATACGTTATTTATGTGACATATGAATGATGAAAAGAAGTGAACACACTTTAAACCCTTCCTTGTGTATTCCTTTGCCACACAAATGAAATGCCACATCAATAACTGTCACAACTCATCAGCTTCACTGCTGCTCTGTACCTGTTCATACACACTTGCTTAGCATTAGCATTTGGTTTCTCTCTAAGGTTAAAGGGTTTCCTCTGCTGTATTTCTCCAAAAGCCACTGCTCCATGCTTAATTGGAAAATAACAAGTTCAATTTCTGTGTCCTTGGAGCAACATAATCAATATTAATTCAAATTTCACAGTGATGCCGTCGAGCTACCTAGCTCTGTTCTTCTGGACGAGATCTAAATTAGAGCACTTGTTCAATCAGCCAGAATTTGCACACTAAGACTGATTTCCTGCTTGTTTTGCTAGAACTGGCACATTCCATGTTTAATTAACGAGCATCTGACACATTGTTCTGGAGACTTCTCAGAATCACTTCACACCCCGGCAACGCATATTGGATTTGATTAAGTGAACCTCATATAATGGTGGTGAAATTGCACCTTCACTGTTTCTAGCATCATTCTAGAGGGCAATTCATATATATTAATTGTAATAAATATTCAATTTAAGCTGAATTACCTCACAATTTTCTGACTCTCTCCTGACTCATCTCACAGCCTGGATGTGTGAACACAACAGAAGTCGACATAAAGAAGTCCTCCAGAATGAAAAACCCCCACAAAACCAGAAAGGTACAGTACATCTTCCAGCTGATACACCTTTTATTTTAAGGTCAGTGAAGATAAAATGTTCTTGCTGAGCTCGTCTGCAGCTGTACTGTTGAGAGTTGTGCTTTATTTTTATACATTTTATTGTTTCAGTCAGTGTATGGACTGCAGAATGATATCCGTACCCACAGCCCAACTCACACCCCCGCCCCAGAGGCCAAGCAGCCTACAGAAGAGGAACTGCAGGAACAGGTTAGACCTACAGGTGGTGCTCTACCAATGAAGACAAAATCTTTAACACTTTGAAACCAAGTCAAATTAACAACATTTTCATGCAGTTGATGCATGATTTATTGCAAAAACAACTATTTATTTCTAAACTAATGGAGACTGGTAAAGTATGCTAATTGTTCATTACTATGATTTCAGATCACCTTCTGGCAATTGCAATTAGACAGACATCGACTGAAAATGTCTAAAGTGGCGGAGAGGTGAGCAATGTTCTTTGTGTCTTTATTCAGTTTAGCCATCAATCTGTTTATTGAGCCTTTAAATGAGCTAACATGGCATGGAAGTAAGAGCTCCAACGACCTTGAGGAGTGATTGGCTCTAGACACTGCTTTCAGTTGGCGTTAGTGCTGATGATGCGAGATAGTGGCTGGCACAGTGGCACAGTGTCAGTTTAACCACTACAGACAAAAGACTCCAGACTAAAATTTGACTCCTTCTGTGTTCAATGTATGGGTGGCAGAGCAATCAGTTATACCCATAGTTTGTCCCAACCCCTGGTCGTCTACTTCTGCTTTGTTTTTGTAAAAGTTAACATAAATATTTAGATTTTATTTTATTTTCTCAAAACAGACACAATTTAGTAGTATGGATTAATTCAAATGTTTGGATTAACGGTAGTCATGACAGTTCATCTTATACATAGCATTAATATGTGTGTTTTCTTTAACCAGGCAATTATTTTTATACTGTTTATTATATCGCAGTCGTAAATGGCAATATTGTCCACAGATGACGGCAGGTCTCCATTTTCTGGCATGTGACAGGCAACAACTACATTGCTAACATAAATTTAAATCCCAGATTCCACTTTCAAATAAAGAGAAACCTGTACTCACCCATTATGGGTCATCCAACAGGCCCTGCGCTCAGCAAAGAGCTTTATCAACACTGTCCAAGGTCCTGGCTCTGGTGATGTTGAAGAGTACAGCCCATCCACTGAGTCTTTAAATGTCCCAGGCTGCTGCATGAAAGACTTAATCAACCTGAGAAACTGCTGTAGCTACACGTGGAGCTAGCTAGCTACTGTCGATACAGCTGCACTGCTAACGTTAATAGTTAGATATAGTTAGTTAGATAACATAGGAACAAAAAAGTCCGTCAGTTTTTTAGATTATCTTCAATTCAGTTTTTTTCCTCCTTCCCTTATGAAGCGTCACTTTAATGTTTGCTAACATAATGCTGCCAACTATTTACTGAAGAACGTCTGCACCTTGATAAAACGGTCAACCGTTGACAATAATGACGTCATGACGTTCGCGCACGGCTGAGAGCAGGTAATCAGAGAAATCTGATTTCCCAGAATGCATTCCTTCCTCATATTATTTGATAAGGAATCAACCAATTTTTTTATATTATATTATGCTAATACATATGAAAGTGTAGATACATGTAAAACGCCTTAATAAAATGTTATACTCCTATAAAACAGTAATTATACGCTGACCTACACTATCTGAATGCACTGTACATATTTAAGCCAGTGGTGCACCTGTCTTAGTAGAAAATATCTTTAGTTTTCATTGAAGAGGATTTCACTTCTCCCATTAAAACTTAAACGTAATTAAAAATTAACAAGTCATTCATGATTACTCAGGTGTAGATCATAATTTAACCACACTTGACAACTCAGTTCTAACACATACAGTATATATCTGTATATATAATGTAATTTATTTCTGTTGTATGTCCTTAAAACAGTTTGCTGGGCTACACAGAGCAGTACGTTGAATACGACCCCTTCCTCACGCCTCCAGATCCATCCAACCCCTGGATCTCAGATGACGCCACACTCTGGGAGCTTGAAGCCAGGTGGGTACAAGCCTAGAAAATGAACAATATGCAATTCATACTTAGCCGTGTAAGCTGATCAGTTGATATATTTATTTTAAGCTGTAAGAGTGTGTTGCATTTAAATGTGTCCTCCTCTAGTAAGGAGCCAGGACAGCAGAGGGTAAAGAGGTGGGCTTTTGGCATTGATGAGGTTCTCAAAGATCCGGTGGGGAGAGAACAATTCCTCAAGTTCTTGGAGTCTGAGTTCAGCTCAGAGAATCTCAGGTACACAATGAAATACTCTCCAATATACACACACAGCATTTGTCTTTGATACTTGTATGATTGTATTATTTGGATGAAGTATTAATATTAAAATATATTTTAAAAATTGATGGTAGAAAAATTAAGTATGTGGTTATACTGTACATTGCCCAATTTAACTATTATCACTGATCCATAGGCAGCATTTTAATGTTCACTAGTTCAGCACTAATTTATGAATTTATATTACTGTACATAGTTTAATTTATAACAATTCCTTATATTTCGTTACACATTAAATGCATGATCATATGTTTAACATGTAATTTCTCAATCTTTAAAGATAATTTATTTATGTAAAAGTAATTACCACAGTGTAGAAATACTCTCTTACAAATAAAAGTTGCCTTTATAATGCCAAGGTTAGGTAGAAGTACAGAAGATTTTTTTACAGAAATTAGCAAAGTTACACATGTTCTTTATGCAGAAATGTTCATTTCACATTAAATATGATATTAATGTATTTTAATTATTGAAATATTTGTGTGTTCATCACTTTACTGTTTCAGCTTGTATCATACCTAGTCATTAGAATGACTTTAATTATGTTTAATTATATTATTTTTTTCCTCTGAAATTGAATAAGTAAAAGTAAAAAGAGAAAACTAAAATATACTGTATATGTGTGTGTATCACCACTGCCTGTCAATAAGTGCAGCAGAATACAGTCATGTGTTTTGTTTAACTGTGCTTTTAATTTAAGACACTACAGCCGTAATCTCGATCCTTCCAGTTGCATAAACCTGAAAACCTGAAATTGTAACCTCAGTCACAAACCAATTCTTACCCTACTAACTAATACTAAATGATTCACTTCCATTGAGCCAGCACACACACATGAGAGATTGTGGAGGATGTATACAGTATATATGAATTGCTTTTGTTTCCTCATAGGCTCACAGTAATTACTGTTATTACTGTGGTTATTGCCTCTTCTCACATATAAGTAGTAAACTATAGTAGAATGGCTTAATCAAAGCAAAGGTGGCTGGTGGGTGCAGCTTTTTAAAAAAAATTCACAACTGTATCTGTGGCTAGAATAACAGGTGCAGTGGAATATTATGTTAATCTGTTTATTCATGGTAACAGGAATACTGCAGAGTATCAAAGATGCATGTAAACAGCTAAATATATGCATAGAGTAACAGCTGTGCATGTGGCTCCTCTGCTCCCTCTGATGGTACATGCCTGTATTGTTTCTGCACAAAACTGATAATGTGGTCCGTTTGAATAAATTATTATACCTCAGTTAGTTGTGCATAGCTTTAACCCTCCTATAATTGAGCATGCATATCACTACCAGCTGTTACAAATGCCACAACAAATGGAATAGGGTGTTCAAATAATAAGACAAATAATTATAATACTTTGTATCCAGCATTGATGACTTGGATTATTTCTGTAGAAAATAACATCTACGGTTCATCTAGAAAAAACAAGCAATAATTTACAATGTTTTACTCCACAACAGCCCAACAGATTGTTATATTCATGTGTATTTCATACAGTAATCTGATCCAGAGCTGCTGTGTTACTCTAACTGGCAACACACTGTTAACGCTGGTCTGCAGGTTTTGGTTAGCAGTCCAGGAACTTAAGAAGCGTCCCATCAGAGAAGTTCCAACTCGGGTTCAGGAGATCTGGCAGGAGTTTCTGGCCCCTGGAGCGCCCAGTGCCATCAATGTGGACTCTAAGAGCTACGACAAAACCACCCAGAATGTCAAAGATCCTGGACGCTATGCCTTTGAGGATGCACAGGTGTGTGAGTAATCATTAACAAGTTAATTCACATCCATAGATAATTTCTGTGGTCTTTTATAAATACTGTAGATAAACACAGAAGAAGGTAAACCTTTGACTGGAACATTGCCAGTAATCTAAACCCAACATAGTGCAACTCATACCACATCTTTAATTTATGAATCACTGTTCTGTTTTGTTAATCAAATGAATATAAAATTTTATTACTCGTATTCAGCACAAAATGTCACCTGTATCTAATGTTTTTAGATATTATGTTGTTGTGTTTCCACAACAGGAACACATCTACAAGTTGATGAAGAGTGATTCTTACAGCCGTTTCATCCGTTCCAGCGCCTATCAGGAGTTATTACAGGCCAAGAAAAAGGTAAAAAACACAACTCACAGACACATTGCCTGGTGCAAATACTAGATAAATGGCTTACAGGGGGGAACATGTAGACGACAGCGCATGCTTTTAATGTTGTTTTTTTTCCATACCTTCACTACCTATTCCCTCTTGGTAATGCTGAAACCATCCCTGATAGTTTCCTCCTTCACACCTTTTCAGAGTCTATTAATTTACTCTTTAAGTGCACTCCCAAATACAAAAGAGCAAACATGGCAATTTAACTTCTTGCAGGTTGCACTCACCTACAGTGACATTAATTCTGCTGCAACAACAATTTGGGCATCCCCTCTGATTTTGAATTTATTTTAGTTTTGGTTTGGACTCTACTAACCTCCGAACAACAGCTAGCCTTTAGTCTTTAGCTTTTCCAAAGAATTTGGCATTCTTTGAATGTTCTTACACACACTTCTTCTACAAAAGTGCAGGTCAAACCAAAGAACATGTCAAACAAAATAGCACCCTCAAACTAGCAATAGCAATGAAGGAGAGTGTGAGAGTGTGTGAATTCAAGGTATTAATAGACTCTATTTCCCGTGTGGATGATGGAGTATCTGATCAGGACTACTGTCAGGCTTATGGAAGCCACTGTGAATGGCAGAGACACAGAGGCTGTCATAACATGATGAATAATTTAGAATTACACAGGTGTATTCATGTGCTTAAATCCTGCTCTGTCTCACACCTCCTACACTTCCCCTACTTGTCATTCTGGCAAAGAAGATTGTATTATGGCTGTGCTTTTCAAAGAAAGAAACAGTCTGCATAATCTACACCAGTTTCTGAGTGTACATTCTACTGTTTTTTATATTTCTGATGAAATATGTGAATACAACACATTGGAAATTACTAAATTTTTTACACACATCTGCAATCTACAATGATGCAAACTGTTATAAATGAAATGAAAAGTATAAACTGGGATTTGTCATTCTATCTAAACCTTTATGAGAAAAGATTTTCTTTGGTTTCACAGACTTGTATTTTGTAAGTACAAGAAAAAGAAGTCTGATGCTTCCAACATACTGAAAATAAGTAGGGACAAAGACAAAACAAGACTGAAAAGTTTATAAAATATTCAGCACCGTTCTGCGTGATTCCAAAAGCAGTAGGTTAATTGCTAACTGGTGAGATTATGATGAATGGGTTTCAAAGGAGCATCCACAAAGCCTCAGTCTAAGTAAGTAAAGATAGGCTCAGCACTTTGTGCTTTCGCTTCAAAAAGAATATTTGTCAATGCAAGATTACGAAGAAATGATGTCTTTATCAACTACGTATACCAGGCCTGCCTGTAGTCCAGATCTGTCTCCTACTAAAAAAAATCCTGCAAGAATGAGCAAATATTCCACTTGCAAAACTGCAACAATTAGTATCCTCATTCCCTAAATGATTAAAAAGTCTAATTAAAAGGAAAGATGATGTAATACAGTGTTAAACATGCCTCTCTTCCAACTTCTTGAGTTTGTTGCAGACATCAAATGCTAAATGTGCTTATATTTTCAAAATACAGCTAATTTAGTCAATAAAAATACTGAATACTGAATACTGAAATGCCAGAACATGAGGTTTGACATATTAACTGCTGGTTTGTCTGTGTTTTCAGATTCACTAATTGTGTCTTTTTTTGTGCTCACAGAAAAGTAAGAACTTGTTTTGAAGGCTCTTGCATCCAGGTAATGTACAGTATAAAATGATCTATACTGTGCGTTGGCATTTGTTGCACTCTCAGTGATACTGCTACTGTGAATATGTCATGATAGCAACAGGTTTTAAATATACATTCTACAGTAACAAATTATGTTACATTTATACTGAGTTCAAACCTTACATTAGCATAATTCAGTTCCAGCAGCATGTTCATCACTATGCATGTTGTAATATTATTTACTCTAATTCCTGTTTGAATATTTACCTTGTTCTCTTTTTCACCTGTCTGTTCTCCCTTCCTTTCTCTTCTCCCAGCGCAGGGGAAACCACTGGCATTCAAGAGGCTGACCAGTTGTGTGCCATCATGCTAAAATCAATGCCATTTCTCTCTCTGGGACATGGAGGGTGACCATCTCATTTCTTCGTCATCATTGTCCATCCATCCACTATTGGCTCAGCTGAGTAACGAGCCGGGCCGTCTGTTCGTCTGTTGTCCACTGGATGTTGCATGTCCATGGAGAGGATTTTCCTCCTTCTCTCTCCTCTTACAGTACCTGATATATTTCCAGTATTCCCAGAAAAGACACACTGCTGGACTTGTGAGAACACTGACAGACTGGCAAAATGAACAATATTGCTCAAGAAGGTCGAATCCAGTGTTCCAGTTCTTTCCATCGTAACTGCTGGATCGGAGCCTCCTCTCTCACTTCCAGCTGAAACAAATGATGTCAGAGAAAAAAAAAACACATAGAAAAATATAAAATGACAACTTAAACTGATAAATCTAACCAATGTCATCGCTTTACATGATCTGAGGTCATGCTATGGGAAGTGTTGTGCAGACTGAATATACAATATATATACATATATATTATTACTATTATTATTTATTGTGCATTTATTTTGCTTTGCATTATTTTATTGCACTACAATAATTAGCACATATGGTTTTCATTGCACTTGTAAAGTCACATTCAAAATGACAAAAATGCTGTCTCCTGTCATATGTAGAACATAATTCTTTGTTATTCTCTCCTGCATTTATTTTTATACCATATTTAAAGACACTTTTACTTACTTGTATTATTAAAGTTGGCCCTCTATCTGTTACTATTGTCTTTACTTTTTCTCTTTTACTTCGTGGCCACACAAAATACCACAAATTCTGTTTCACAAATGCACTTTTGCTTTCTACCACTAGAGGGTAATAAATTGTTTCCTACAGCAGAAATGTACTTAGTTTCAACAACCAGCACAGCTCAGCTCAGCATAATGCGACACGGTACTCCGCAGACAAATGAAGTTTTGTCATGCAAAAGCATCATCATCCTCTGGTCTGCTGAAGGGGTTATTGTACAGGCCATACTCATCTGGGGTTTTGTGGGGTCTGTTTATGTTTCAGTTCTTTGATGGCAGAAGTGACAGTCAGGGTTTTCGGTCTCTGTGCCCAGTGGTCAGCCTAGTAAGAGACACAAAACAGACAAACATTATTGTCTCAGTTGCTTCAAGGAATGTCAGTTGTGGCATTTTTCAAAGCATTTGTCTGGGTACGTGCATACAGTGATTTATGGATTGGGGGATTATGGGTTGTAATGTGGTGTGGTTACAGTACCAATGACAGAGTATAATTTTGGAGGGTTTTAGGAGCCAGTTGTGTCTTTACAATCTTGTCCTTTGTTGTCCATGGTGACAAAATGCCACTCAGTTCCTAAAAATGTAAATGCAAATGTTAAACACAAGGGAAAGAAAACAACATTATGGATAGGTGAGAATTAGAAAAAAATATATATATATATAGATATATATATATCTATATATATATATAGATATATATGTCATGTATACATCATTGAACAGAGAGAAACAGCCTTAAATGAAGGAGTGAAGCTTGATTTGATTCACACAGCGACCGGGGCCAATAGGAAAAACCCTCCCAGTCTTGAGGAGGGACAGGGGGTGGTGGGGATTCTATCCAAGGCAGGCTTTACAGTGAGTCAAGCACTCTTACAGACAGACTACAAACAGTCTCCACAGAACTAAGATATGGGCTTACTGTGACTGAAACCTGGAGCTCCACTCTTAGACCTGAAAACAACAAGACATGAAAAGAAAGGTTAGTGAGTGAAGTAAGTAAGAAGGGGATAGATGGAAAACTGATCACGTCCGACACTTTGAACGTTTAGTGAGCAGAGAAGAGGAGCAAGGACAAGCCTGAGGATACTACATATTATGTTGCCATGGAAACCAAAACCTGGAAGCGGACACAAGGACCACTGAAGGTGGACAACTTCCCTTGACTGCATCCACGCAACATTACTGTCCTGCTGCGCACTGTAATCAAAGGTATATAAACCGTACTTTGTGATTCACTGTGATAACTCTTATTTAGCACTTTATGCCTATTTAAGAGTCTAATAGTTTTACAAGGAATGTGGGCTATTAAAAGAACAAAGACGGTAATTCAGATTTCCGAATTAATGTTATTTCATTTAAGAAAGTTCTTGATGCAGGATGATAATTATCCTGCATTAGTAACTGTTTTTTTGTTATTTTAGAACAAAATCAAATGATAAATGATTAGAAAAATGTTCTTTTTGGAACAAATTTGAGGAAATCGTTATTATATGTGACGAACTATCATGCATTATTTCGTTTTGTTGAGAATAATTTAGATCAGCGATCGCGAGCTCAACAGACTGTATCCCACGTGAGCGTGAGACTGAGTGACTCATAGGATCTTTGAATGACTAAGCACAGAACCATGTACTTCGAACAGCAGTATTTAGTATTGCTTCCAGCAGTTATGGTTTGATTCACACTGGGGCCACTCGTAATAAAGATTTACACCTTTGAGGTACTGTAAGGTGTTTTGGATAATAGTGTCTACTAAATTACTATAATTAGTGGCTGGAGATTCCAGAGAATTATTGTTGTGATGACAGAATTAGTGAATGATGATAGTACGCTGTTCATCTCAGATTAAGTGCCAGTTAATCATTTATTTTCCAGAAAGAAATAGAATGAGGGATAAATATGTAAATATACAAATTCAACTGGTATTCTGTGTGTACAAAACTGTGTGTAGTCTTTTCTCTCAGTTCATGTGAACAGGTGTTTATTCTTCTGTGTGTGTACATGTGTATACTGTATCCCAACTGGTGTGTGAACATATGTGCGCGTGTGTTCCTAGAGTAAGCATGCGGTGAATGGTGGGGAGTTTGCCTTCTGATCCTGCTTACAGCTCTGGTGACTGCACCTCCTTGTACAGTCCGCTCTGATGTCAAAGAGGATTTAGCACACAGACACGTTAGTTTCTTTAGCAACAGAAAACACTTACAGTGAGTAAGAGATAGTAAGACTGGAATTTGATAAAAGCCTTAAGAACTTCTTAACGTGTAATTTACACTGGGGTCAGCAGACTGAAATACAATTGCTTTTTGGCCAGTTTTGCCAAAGTGTTCTTTTACAATAAAACTTTCACTTTTTGTATCGCTCACACTGTTAGTGAGTAATACATGGTTTTAAACTCTTTAACATGGTGTGGTTATTGCAGATTCTGTGCAGCTCAACATTGTTCAAACGTTTAGCTATTTTAAATCCTAGTGGAGATCCCACAGTTTCTAAAGACACCAAATACATTTAAATATGTGCTTACAAAGAACTAGAGTATTTCCTTTCGATTGAATGGCAAACCAATTTCACACAAAAATAAAGACCTGGAACCAGCACAGTTTAAATGTTCTGATGTTAGGGTGACATTAGGCTATTTCAGCAACAGTGGGGAAACAGTTGGCGATTACTGTATGTTAAGGGATCAAATAATCAAATTCCACTTTAAATGCAAGTTTTAATCACTTTAGCTAAGTAGGGTCATCCTGATCTGCACTGTGAAACCTTGTACTATCGTAGCACCTCTAATTGTCCCGCATCCTCCACCAAAGCATGTAATGTTGCTGAGGCAAAGGAGTTGCCTACATTCTTGCCAGTACTTAACTTGGAAGGCATTATATCTGGGCTGCTAGTCATTATCGAGATGGATTGTGGTGACAAATGGCTGCCCAAACTGCCTAAAGCAGCCTCCTGGCATTGTTGGCATTAGACACATTTACACAGCAAAGCCCCCAAAAGGAGCCCCCACCAATCCCCCAACTGTTAATGAGCCAACAGCCGAGTGTAGTTTGGGAAAATACAATCCACAAATGCAGATAATGACATGGTTCCTCTTTGTGTAATTGGCTCCAAGTGAAAACATTTCATTTACCTTTCTTTCCCTTCTCTTTATATCCTGTGTATGTGTGTCTGTGTGTGTATGTGCATGTGTGTGGTTACAAATGTGTGTGTGTTTGTGCATGTCTGTGTGTGCGTGCATGAGTGTGTGTGTGTGTGGCTGCCTGTGTGTGATTGAGGTTTGAGCTGCACGGTGAATTAAATGCAGTTCTACTGTAATTAACTGCACTTACCAGTCTGTGTATGAGACTTTCTGACGCACCGATAATTGAAGCATCAGGTTTTGTTTGTTTTAACCTGTCTTTGAAGACATGCTGGGAAGATGTTTCACATTGTTTAGTGGATGTACACATCTGTGTGTACAAATTTGAAGGTCTTGAAAGGATTCTTGTTCCATTTTTCAATCATATATTTGAATATCTGAAGTATTAAAACATTTAGCAGTGAGGCCGGTGATTTTCTTAGCTAATATTGTTTTTCATTTTACTTTGAGATTTGAAAAAAGACCCATTGTTGTGCAGACAGAAAACAATACCATGTCATAATGTCATTCTGAGAAACAAAACATAACAAGTTCCCACTGATGATAATAGTTGTTTTCAAAAAGGCTTGTGTCTATCTCAGCAGCCTCTCTGGTATTTGTTTCTGGTATTTGTAATTTCATTAGAGGTCTGAATTTTGGAACCGAGGTCTGCCACAGTTCAGTGAAGCATGTCCCCCAACTATTTGTGGTTCTGGTAAAACATAAAATTTTGTTTTTGGACAATATTAGTGTTTAGCAGACAGAGAGGTCCAGTTCAGTTCTGTCTCACTATTAACACACAAAACCACAGTCTCCTTCCGTCTCCGGGACTCTGTTGATTAGTGCCCTGCGTAAAGGAGAGACAGACATAGTGACAGAGAGAGACAGATGGGGAGAAAAAGAAATAAAGCTAAAGGAGAGATATACAGTTGTGGGAGGAGGGCCTATACTGTGGATGAAGCTGAAGCAAAGCTGGTTTTGTTTCCCAGTAGGTCAACTGTCCCCAGCCCCACCATCTCTACAACCCCTTTCTCCTGTTTCCTAGCTCTAACCACTTATCACCCACCCATTCACCTCATAGCTCCCCCTCAGAGCCCCTGAATCTCTACCCCAAAACTATAATTTGTCTTGTTGCAGAGATGGATGAGGATAACTTGGCACGGACTGCACTATTGTACTTAGACTGAGTTTGGGAGTGGAGAGAGAGCACGGCTGGTGGCTGCGTGGACCATCTGTCATGCCCTATGTACACAATCAGTCAGGTCATCCCTCCAAAGTCCCCAGGGCTTTACAAACTGTAGCTCACCAGAGTCGCAGGGAACTTCTTTGAGCGTTGAATATCAGGAGAACAGAGAAACATAGAACAGGAGCCTGCACGCTGGATAGGAACCTGTTCTCCTGACCAGTGGTTCATTCATGAATATACACAGTCAGCAGGATCAAGACGGTGCAGCTTAAGACAGATGAGAATGTGTTGTACATGGAAGGTAGATCCCTGGAAGATGGAGTGGGGTCATGACTCCCTGATGAGGTAGGTGGTGGAAGGACCCAGCAGGAGATTTGTTCAGTTATTCTAACCTTATGATGGATGTGCTTGGGTGTGTATGCTGGCTTGATGAGTTGTGTGTATGCTAACATGTACCTACAGAACAAGCGCAGAACTAAGCTGCAGGTTTTAGAGGAAAACATAAATATTGCTCTCACACAAAATGTATTTCAGAATGATCTTCAGAATCTACACTTGAATTTGATTTTTGAGCAGTGCGTACAAAATCCAAAATACTTCCTACTCAGTTTTGATCTTTTAGACACGCTAAACCAAAGGACAAGATATCAGGTTTGCATATGAAAGCGAAAAGTAAAGAAGGTCTTCTGTGTCTATACAACTTCACCATAAAGAACCTCTAAATATGCTCGTTTTAGTCTGGTTAGAATACAACCTTTCTGCAAGATAGACAAACAACTGCTGCCTAGCTTTAGGCAAGTGCTACTGGGACAGACTCATGCAGCTCGGACAGGTGGCCACAACCTCTGGGTCAAGGGCAGAGAAAGAGGGCAAAAACAAAGTCAATTATGATAGTAATTTGTTCCATGACAGAGTGGGTTACAGGTCCAGAAAAGGAAGAAAGGGTAAATACAAATTTGCACAGCAAAGAAGAGTCTGTGAATAGAAGCAGCCATTGGCCTTGAGGCAGTTTGGTTCACTGTCAGAATTTCTGACTTGATGTCATGCAATGCTTGTCAAGACCAACATCTGCTGAAAAGATGCTTGAGTGATGATCAAAAATGTACTGGCACAAATACCGACAGCATACACACAGGCGGATACTCCATCGTGAGAGGTGGAGAAATCATTTCTCTATATCACAATATTTCTAATATTAGCATGATATAAAAGGCACTACGGTAGTTATGAACACTATGGGTCATGCTCAGTTCAGTTTGTCCATAGTATATTACATAGAGTAGAAGGGTGGACTCCCAAAGGATAACGTAGAGCTCCCCAACTCTTCCCTAATAACATGCAGATGGGCCTCTCTAATGCCTGTTTACATATCTGTGGCATAGTTCATGACTAAAGTAAGCAAAGCCCTAATTATTTTACCCGCCGACGGGACCAATAAAGTCAACTTCCCCTTCTCATTCTGGGCGTTTAAGTGTATCCTTTGATGGCAGGGCTTTGTTTATTTTTGGAAGAGTCGCGTAGCTGAGAGGAAAGCAAATAGAAGTAATGACACAGAGATGCTGACAAATGGGGGCCCGGTGATGGATTCATTTCCTCAGTGATGCCTGGGAGGCTAGAATGCAAAGGTAGTTCAACATGAATGCACCTTCACACATTAGCAAACGTGATTGGCAATATTAATATAATGCTAGTCGTGTGATTGCTGTGTAGCATGACATACCTCTTAAAGTAATAGTACACCAGCTTCAATGTTAACAGCTTTAAGAATCTGTTGAGGTGACAAAAAACATATTTAATTAATGATTACACTAATAAAAATGTGTCTGTGTCTTTTTGCAGAATGCTGTGGCGAATAACTATCCCAGTCATCCTGGCTGGGGTGCTCTGCATCACTGCTGAGACCAAAAAGCCCCGACCCCAGGGATCTATTCCATCCCCACACAAGACCAAAGGGAATCTGTCTTCGGAACGTCACCACCGGCTATTGCAGCAGAAACCAGAGGTGCTATCCTCCAGCCGAGAGGCCTTGGTGGTGACCGAACGCCGCTACCTCCGCAGAGACTGGTGCAAGACCCAACCTCTTCGTCAGACAATCAGTGAGGAGGGCTGCCACAGCCGCACTGTAGTCAACCGCTTTTGCTATGGCCAGTGCAACTCCTTCTACATCCCTCGCCATATGGGTCCCAGCTCAGGTCAGGGCCAGAATCGAGGCCAAGCCTCAGGCTCTGGAAGGAAAAACCACAACAAGGCACAGGAGCCATTCCAGTCCTGCTCCTTTTGCAGGCCACACCGCATCACACAGCTTACAGTGCAGCTAGACTGCCCAGACCTGCAGCCGCCTTTTAAACATCGTAAGGTGCAGAGGGTCAAACAATGTCGTTGCATGTCTGTGGATGTGAGCAGCCATGGGAAACTGTGAAGGAGGACTTGACAGGTCTTTTAAAACTGAAGAAAGAAATCATCACAGGCGGAAATAAACAAACTTTACCAATCAAGGACTGGCTTCAAGTTGAACTTTTCTGCACTGTTAGATAATGGCCTGTAAAATGAAACATGGTGATGTAATCAGAGATCATATCGGCCATGTTGGCAAGCTAATGATTCTGAGGATTGAGTCATGGCAACTGGACTTCTTTCTTCCAAGTAGACTTCTACTTCTACTTGGAAGAAAGA
>JAUYWH010000007.1:14152844-14312016 GCA_034779795.1 Ctenopoma multispine
TGTGTGTGTGTGTGTGTGTGTGTGTGTGTGTGTGTGTGTGTGTGTGTGTGTGTGTGTGTGTGTGTGTGAGAGAGAGGTGTGACTGTGTAAGGGATTATGATATAAGGGAGCAGCAGTGAAATGTGACAGCCTCAGTCAGAAAAAAACCACAGGTCAGCACTTATATTTCAGATCCAAAGGCTGATTTTTCAGCCAACTTTCAAACATTACAGAATAGTACTAGAGTCAATCCAGCTCCATTTTCACCAGTCTACATCTTCACTGGCCTTCTCTATGACAGTCAAAAGTTTAGACATCCAATTCTTTCACAGATAGCATCTCTGTCCTTTCAAGATCAATTACTTCTAAGCTGCTGCAGAATTAGACCGTCAAATGATCAGAAATTACGTATGGACTCCTCGTGGCTTTCCAAGACAGATGTGACAGTAGATGGGACAGAGAATCTTTCCTGGCGAAAGTCTGGAATATCTTGCTGCTATGTGTAATTGAAGCCAGAGTCACATCTAAAGATCTCAGACATGCTCACCGAGTCCTGCACTATGCTTTACCGTTGTGCAGTGTTAAATCACTCTGTAGCACTTATGTCTCTCTCTGTTGATGGTTCATAAATAAATGATGACAAATTGATAAATAATATGAATGTGGTTGGCAAAAGCATCTTAAATCAAGACCGTTTTGTTTGCTGAGCAAAGGTGATTTAGGATGCTTCTTGCCACTTACTATAACTCTGAGTGATGTCAAATTTCTAGAGACTGAACAACACACACACTCCTAGATAAACCTTTCCTGATGTTGAATGTTTTAAGATTAATTCAATACAACTGTGCTCTTATCTACTTCTTGTGACGATATGAAGATAATGTGATATTGTGGAGCAAGATGACTAAACTGATACATATTAAAATGAAGGAACATAAAAGAACATTTCTAGGGGTATTATTTAGAGATGTCAGATCTATTTTTGCATCCTTATTGGTTTGCTTATCCTGTTAGGGACACTGGGTGAAAGTGGGGTACACCCTGGAGAGATTGGCAGTCTATTGCACGGTAATGTCGCATACATCATTAAAAACTGTAGTTTGATTTTAATTTTAACAATACCAATCGAAGCTGCAAAGTTGTAGTCGTTAGAAAAGGAAACAAGGATTTGACATCAGTCTAATCTTTACGTCCATCAGAAACATATTATCACATGGCCACTGCTGTCTCTTGCAAGTCACAGCAACTCCATCAAAGGCCTGCATGCATGAGAATTTGTGAAGCAAGCGGGGAAAATCGAGCTAGACCAAACAGCCGAGCTCCAACAAGTCCGCTCCCACTGTTATTCTGTGGTTAGTTTCATGGTCAGAAAATAAACAAAAGTGGTTTAAACTGTGGAGCCAGAAACAGTTTAACCCCGGGCTTTTTAGAAATTACAGAAATAACACAAATAAGACATTTGGCTGTTCTTTTTTTTCACTGCCACAGTGGAGGAACCCCAAGAATCCTGTCTGGAGCCTTCTGAGTCACATGTCAATGTTACGGTGCTTACATTCTGCTCTCAGAGGAAAAATCTAGTCATTTGCATCAAAGAGAGAACTCCCATATTTCTCTCAAACACAGAGAGAAAGGAAGAGAGAAGAAAAGAGAGGGGGAGAGGTGGAAGTCGTAGAGATGCTTTCATCTGTAGACTTCCTTTAAAATGGACAGTGAGCATTACCGCAGAGGAACATATGCTATATATTATACTCTCATTTGAATACAAAAGCAGTTGGAGAGAGGCCTGTGAGCTGGGTCCTTCAGAAAGATTGGTCACAGTCAACTGAATGTGGCCAGGGTCAAAGGCAATACTACATAAAGTATGACATTTGGCTTGTTATGTTACAAAGAAGTATAACAAACTCAGTCTAGCACCTTTGAAGTGGACCACAATGTCCCAGTATTGTTGTAGATGTCAAATTATGGAGATAAAAGCTCAACTGGATGACATCTGGTGGACATGACAGACAAACAATTATATTTACAGTAGGTATTGTCATCAAATATCTAGAACAAAACATAGTAGCAGCAGCTGTTTGTCTCCTTCAGAACATAAGATTTTTTTTCTGACGGCTTGTTCTCATGTCTACTGGAGATTTACAGCCACTCTTGCACCATGGCACTATAGGTGGCAGTGTCTGAGAGTTCAGAGAGATATATCTCAACACCTGATGGACGGATTTACATTCATTTTGGTACAGATATACAAACGTACAGCTCCTGAGTTTTCACAGAGTGAATGTAGCTGGTCAGAATTTTCATGAATTAAATTAAATATCCCAACATTAATTTGATGACTTTAATTTCTCAACAGCTGATGGCATCCCTCAGGGCGAATCCTTGGTGGCTCTTATGGCTCTGTAGCTTCATCCAGTAACAAGGTTAAAATCACAATCTTTGGTTTATGACCAAATACTGTATCTGCAAAGCTAATAATATTCCTGTTATCTTCAGCTGTACTTTATCCTGTATGTTTTCTGAATGTTGGCATGCTAACATAGTCAGTTAATACAGTGAACACTATAAACACTATACCTGCTAAATATGCAAGCATAGTGACTGTGAGCATATTAGAACAACTATATACTTATTCAGCTCACCACTCTGCAGCCTCAAAGACCTACTAATATGGCTGCAGATGCTTACGATTAAAAGGGCAATGGAAGAGGAAGTGCTCATCATTTACAGTCATAAATACAATCATAATCATGATCCTGTTAATAGTCCTCTAAGTAAACACCTCAGTGGTTATTTGCCTCACAGGACTGAAGGAGTGACAGGAATAGAAAACAAGTCAAGCAGGCAACAGGGTGCTTCTGATCTTTGCCACTCCTCTGATACAGCACAGAAAAAACCTTGCTGTTGAAGTGAAAAAGCAGACTAAGACTAAACAAACAACGGAAGACAGAAAGAGAGGGAACATTTGCAGTAAATTTAAGTAGTAGAAATAAAGGTACATTAAAAAAAAGATCATGTCAAAAGTATTAAGTGAAATTGTATTTTGTTCCAGTTCTGTTCCTCACAGTTCTTTTTTTTTTTTAATGCTCTATGGTTGACCGTCGGCCATTCTGAATTTTCCTTTGAGCCAGAGCAAGATATATTCTGTTTTATAAAAAGGTAGAGATCAAGATAAAAGACCCAGCTACCAAGTACAGCCATAAACTTTCAAAGCAGATAGGCAAACTTGAAACAATATCTGTGAGTTATCCAATACAGCCTGGAATAAACAGACGTCCCTATGGAAACAACACGGAGTGAACCCTTGTGTGTGTGTATATCAACCAGAAAGCAACATGAAACTGACTTGGAAATGTGTCAGGAGACAAAAAAAACAGACATCAATATGACTGATGAGCTGCTTCACTTGCTCTCACAGCAAAGAGGAGTTTTCAACTCAGATACACCAGAGGTATGCTAGCAGAGAAAACTTCAGAATCAGGAGGCATAAATAATTTACCTTTTTAAGTTTAATCTGTTAATATTAACACAGAAAAGCAAGCCGCATGTTTAAGCAGACTGACTATCACCAGTTTCATCATAAAGATTTAAGGCTGGCAATATTGTTAATACAAAACTTCATATCCTGTCTTTTGTCCTTAGCCTCAAGCCAATTTGTTCCCACTGAACACATGCTGTATCTTTATAAAAAAAAAGGTTTCAAACATACAAGCACATACTCTAATTTTTAAAAGGCTAAATAATTAATTTAAAATGTGGAAAGTAAGTTTTAGAAAATGGATCTGTGTATTTATGGGGGAATATTTCCTTGAGTTGCTTTTGTGAAATTCATTTAAAGCAGCAGAACTGTGTATATGGGGCTCAAAATACACGGCAGTGCCCATATTCAGGGTATTAAAGGAATGGATGTCACGCTATGGCTCACTGATCTGGTTTCAATATTTTCTGGACAACAATGGAGCTCTATGGCACAGAGCAACAGCTAAATCAGGCTTTGGCTGTACAAGTAACAGTTGTTAGCAGGATCAGTTCATTCTTGGTTTAGGTGTTTTCATGGGATTTTTTGACAATGAAAAATACAGAATATTGCCAGTAGTATTAGTTTATTAATTAATGAGCCTTGTGAAAACCTTATCAATCATCAGTTTCACATGATTTAGAAAATGAGCTCACCTTGGCTAAGAAATGCATCCATCTTCTCCTTAAAGGGCTGCAGGTTCTCTTCAGAGGACAATTTACAAACTTTCCCTGTCTCAGCTGAGCAGGCTGAAACAACAAGAGACGATCATGATGACAGGGGAGAAAAAAGTCTTTCAGAGCAATAATATCTTATCCAGTATTCGTGTGTAATTACAAACTCTACAGTGCACTTCACCCTGGTCGGCCATGCTTGATAAATCTCTTCCAAATTTCTGCTGAATAAGTGTCTGCAAAGACATAATGACCCATAATGACTAATAAGGCACCCCCAGGAACCAGGAAAGCCTGTGCTCTGATCCCGGGAGAAACTTATCGTCACGCTCTATCTGCAACCATAACGGATACACAAACTCAGCTCAAGGCCCTGGAGGTGGAGAGGCCATGAGACGCTGAAGGGAATGGGAAGGTCAGGACTGGGCAAGAGGTAATTCATAAACCATATGGTGCCTCAACCAAAAAGGTACACAGCAAACTCTCTCCACTGTGCTGCTTGATGTCCTTCAGGACAGCCAAGGCCATTTCTGCACCGCCTACCTATCAGAACCCCCCCCTGGGAACTGTCATCGAAGCCTATGTCTGTTAGAGCACTCAGCTGGCTCTGCTAGGTAATGAAGAGGTCTGCAGGTATAGCATGTGATGATGTATTTATGTACGGTCAGCATGTGCCACTGCCACAGGGGTCGAAGCAGACGCAAGTCCATTTCCCCTGCGAGAAACTCCATCTTTAGGAATTGCAAATAAGGAACAGCCTAAAGAATCATTATGGCAGAGGAAAAAACAATATTTGGCAACAAGGATCAGGAACCTGATTGGTTTAGCAGCAAGGGTACATAAAACATGACAGAGGACAGACCAAGTTTTGGGAATTGTCGATCGAGCAGCTAGCACACATGCAGTACAAGTATGCACACATGTTTGCATAAAAATACATAGTAATTTTTTACCACACGTAGGCACTTCATTCCTTGGAAAGTGTTCTGAGTGCTGAGTGACTAGAGACAGAACAATGAAAAAGTGCATTTCCCAACCGGCCCATTTATTAGGACTCTTTGCATTCAACCAATCAAGTTTGGCTCGTCAACCACAATCTTATTGCCTGATGTTTATCCTGAGGTCTTGATGCAATAACACAATACATTCATTCTTGTGCAGATGTTTTTATATGTCTCTTTTATACATCTGCAAATTTTATAGAATTTATAGGATTTCTACTATATCTTTATGCCAAAATCAAAATCCAACAAAGACAGTCCCCACAAAATACTATCATCACATGTGACTGATGATTTAAATAAAACATTTTTTAAAAAAGTATAAAGTGTATAGTCATCGTGTTGGGTAATAGTTTAATCATGTGTACAGGTGCAGGAATAGATTGAGCAACAGACTGATAAGTAAATAAATAAAATAATGAATGAATAAAGAGTCATCCATTATCCAAATCAGTCCAGCCATGAATCATATTTAGGACCCCTCTGGGCAACGTGTTGAAGGACAACATACACAGAAACGTGCAGAATATTCTGAAATCCTCATTTTTGTGTGTTGAAGGTTTGTGGCTGCCTGGGTCAGTGGGGTTGTTCAAAGCTCGAGGAGAGCCTCTTCCAGTTCAGCGAATAGCTGATGAACCTTTGATAGTCTGCACAGGTAGTGGAAGTTCATTGACCTGGCCCCCTCTATTTTTTGATCTCTATTTCATGAGGACAGTTAAGGCACACCAGGTCCAACAGGAGTCTACATCTGACAAGTCACATCTGCTTCTGGTTAGCTTGTCTGTATGACAAACAGATGCTATCTCTCTGTTGATCCGCCTCTATGATCCGCACATGACCATTGCTGGTCAAGTTTAGAAATTTATTTTCCATTGTGCTAGGAGATGTGTCAGTGGATTAATACAGAATTTGTTGCCCTCTAACTTCAGTGTGATGGTATTTTAAATGGCATTACACCTCTGATACATACTACCTGGTAAATAGAGGTGGGATGATGACCATACCATTTAGGTCTTTTCTCAGCTTGCGCAAATCCTTTTGAAAGTCCTCAAACTTCATCTGGGAGGCCTGGAAAAGATCCTGAGGTTCGGGCAATGGGTAGACACATGACTCTCTGCCAGCATCCTGGTGAAGCACAACACATTCAGCACAAAAAAACCCCACACACCAATGTCAAAGTCAATCTTCCTCAAATGGAAGAGGGCCTCTCTAGTTTATTCTATACACACCAGAAAAGATTGAAATAAATGTCTTCAGAGACCTACATGCACTTATCAACAGTCCAAACATCCCAGAGAAGATATGACTGAAACTACAGCAGATAATGACCATTAAGGTTGGTGCAGAAAGTACTGCAATTCTCTCCATTAGTTACTACAAGGCCATTATGAGTGCTAGAGCCATGTCCTGCAGGTTGATTTTGGCAAGCAGCACTCTACTGAGTTCATCTCATCTGGAGAACCTAATTATTTACACTAGCGCTCCTTTGGATGCTGTGCCAATGAACAGACTGCAGGTCTGAATGAAGCCAGGCCAAAGCAGAGCAAGAGCAGGAGATGAAGAGTGAAAGACAGAAAGAGAATTATAAGAGAGAGCCAGAAAAGGAGAGAGATTTGTTTCTGCCGTAAATGAGGAAAGGGAAAATAAATAATTTGATAAAGGATAAGCCATGGTATCCTCTGGCAAGAGACGAGATGAAAAGAGAGCTCTGGAAGGATTTCTAAGCAAATCAGACTAAAACAGAAAAGTGATTCAAATAAACAGGAACCAAAACATACCTCATCAAAGTGCCTTAGATAGTAAGCAACAATGAAGGACAAAAGACTCTGGGAGTTATCCTGAAAGAAAGAAAAAGAACCAAATAAATAAACCATAATCCCTTTATTTATTAATTTAATCATTTTTGAACAGGACGTTTTAATTTGTGTGGGGCAAACAAGAATAGAGACAGAAGTCTTAGAAGTCAAGGATAAATCATGACACTGGCAGAGCAATACAACAAAACACAACTGTGCAGGGCTGGCTGTCATAACTCAGGGTTAGTGGAAAGCTTGATGTTCTTTATGGATACCTTACGCGATCCACCACCACAAAAACACAAACCACTGTGTCCATATATGGCAGTGCCAAGGGCACACTGAGCCCATTGTGATATTGAATAAGAACAGTAAACACAATGGTCTCTCCTCTAAATATGCACAGCTACGGTCCCCTTGTTTGCAGTAATGAATGTACCGTTCAGCTCCTGGACTCTCTCTGGACTATCAGATCCAGTTCAGATCAACATTTAGAGTAACCACACTTATATGTCTCTGTGAGTGCACAAAATGATATAAGTTCTTGTCTACTTATAATTGTACCACACACACACCCACACACACACCCACACACACACACACACACACACACACACACACACAGACACACACCACACACACACACTTCTAGGCTCCCGTTTGCGTGTGAATAACACTTAATTGAGTCTCTGCTCTTGATGTTTGCTTTTACTTGCGTAACACACAGACTCATGGTGTAACACTCACGCTGCTCTTAACGTCCTTCAGTTTTGGCAGAATGTCCAAGGTGAAGCCGTCAGCCTGCCCTCGAGACCGATTACCTCCATTCATGAAATTACCGAAAGCCAGCACCAGGCCAAGCACCTGCAATACACTCTTACCACTCTGGAGAGTCTGTTGCACACAGATAAAAATGAGATGCAGATATGAGGTTTAAATTGACTGACAGAAAAGAAAATGAAATTAGAAGGCCAGTTACTCACCTTGCATACTCTCTGAAGGATTTCTACTTTACGGAGGATGGAGGTGATACATTCATGGAAAGTTGACTGGAACAGGATGCAGAACACCCGTTCAGAGAAATTGGGGATTTGAGATAACTGGAACAGAAACCTGCAGAAGGGACCAGACCAGCCACCACAACACACAGTATCAGTACTGGTACAGAGGCACTCCTCTCATGTAATGTGCTGAGTTGTGCTCTTACTGTTCAGGCTTGTCCAGTGGTTTGGCATCCTCTTTGTCTTTGGAAGATTTCATGTGTTTTTTAATGCTATCCATCTCATCATCTTGAGCTCGCTGTCAAATTCAAGTGCAGAGTAAGTTAAGATAGAAAATACCGTTTGAGTTGACACAGTGTAAGCAGTGGAAACATCAGGAGCCGTAAATCCAAAACAAACAATGTACCAAACACTTTGTACTAAACAGGAATTATGTTCACTAGGCTGCACAAAGGCCAACATATACTGGTAGTGTTCTAACACATTTGCATGTGTTTCTTTTATCTTTGTATGAATTGGGAGAAAGACATGCACTATGCAGCGTCGCAAACCACAATGTAAGGGGATCAGGGTACAAATATCAACACATATCACACAGTAAATCATATACTTTAGGCAGATCTTCCACTGAGGAAAATCATGTGATTACAGTACTAAAACAATGAATTGATGAAATAATGTGGTGACGCTTTGTCCATCGTTTCCAAGGTCAAGAGGGAATTCTGAGTTCTTATGGAGAAGATCTCTTAAAGTCCTTCAGGGGGGAAAAAAAGGGAAATTTTCCAATTCTACAAAATAATTGAGAGATGACAAATTGTTGGTGAACATCAAAAACACCAGAGCAGCTAATAAATGGAACTTGAAGATAGATTTATTTTTATTCGCCTAGTTCTCTTTTTCTTTATGTCGACAAACTTCACGTACAAGTATAAACAAATTCTCAGATTATGCTGTTTTGTACTTAAACTCTACCACATGCCAGCCTATACAGTATATGTTTCATAAATGCTAAATTACATTCCTGACCATTATCCTGCTGTCAGGCTTTGCACCACAGTTTTATACAAGGAGGTTTTTAAAAAAGCTGGTGAAAAATGCCCCTTCATTTCACAACAGGCAAAGACAATAGATGTTAATGTGTCTCATGCAGAAGGACAAAACAATGAAACCATCTCCAGGAAGAGAATGTAAACGCTCTTTCAGTCTGCCAAAAGCACATAGAGACACCTCAATTCTGAATCTCAGCAGTCTGGTCTCTCCTTGTGTTTCTCTCCATCTTTTTCTCCGGGGTTTGGCCTCGGCATGGATCCTTGGAAAACATCAAACACCAGCATCAAACGCACTGAGAGCCCGATTAGTATTCTACACACCGCTGCCTTCTGTTGACGAGGGCAAGCTCTCCTTTGCCGTCTCTCGAGATGTTTTCAAGTGTAAATATATTTAACGCAAAGCAGATTCTTTTCAAAGGGCATCAACAGAGCCCAGCAGTGTTTGGTGTAATTGGGGACAAGTAGGCATTAGCGTGTGATCTTTCAATTGCTAGGGCATGTTGCAGTGGTTGTTAGCATGAGGAATACAGTCCCATGTGGAATATCGAATGCAAAGGAAAGTAGGATGATATCTGTGATGCCAGAATTCTAGCGGTAGCCAAGTGGTATTCATTAGTCAGGTTTCTAGTACACAGCTAAACAGAGCCAGCAAAGGCTTAATCACCATTTATGTCACTCAGTTTTCAATGGCAAATTGCATCATGTAGTAAAGATGCAAAATATATTTAGACTTCACAAGCCATGAGGAGAAAAACGTATGAAGTGATCACCTGTAGTGTAAAAGTTCATAAGAGGAACTATTATTGTAACTGACCTCCATGACATTTAGCTACTGTCAGCTGAAAAAAGTCTGAACTTCAGACAGCCAGTCTGGGCCCACATTATAGCTTGTGATATTAGAGGGCAGGGAGTGGTGTCCCACCATCACTGTGACCCCTTTAATGGCGGTGCCTTATTGTTCAAAGAACAGGAGTGGCTATAATCTTCAGCGCATAGACTGAGCAACTCTGTCCCTGCCTGCGTGTTTTCTCCGTGTGAATACAGTACACTGTGTGCACAGTTGTGTCAGTTAAAATGTTTGTTTGTGTGCAAGAGAAGAAAAAGAGTGAGGGAGAGCAGAGTGTGATCTAGCTCCTAGCACAGTGAGTAAGGGTGTAACCATTAGAAGCCCCTTGCATTCCTCAACACAGGCTGACTTTGCTGCCAACTGTGGTTTAGGGGGCTGGAGACCCACAGACAGGATGGAGTCTTGCAATACAAAAGAGAAACAATTTGGCTCCTCCACTCAATAACATAGCCTAAGGCCAGAAGGGGGAGAAGGAGAGAGAGGGAGAGTGAGAGGGCTTGAAGTCTTGGGGTGAGTGGAGAGGTTAAAAGACTTTTGATCCTCAGTTATGACACATTGGTTCATAACTGCAGCTTGTCTCGAGCCTCCGTCTCATTCCCATGATCAACATTATTAATATGCCTCTGGCAGCCAAAGGTCCAGGCCTCTCCTGTGTAGTTGTGCCAAAAAGCAATTCACAGGAATTTCACAGCATCTTAAAACTCTATCACAGTTCAAATGTGGAAAACATGCCTGTTTTCATGTTCGACTATTTACTGACCTGACTTCGAACGGATCGTGAACCGTTTCCATTGGGCGGGGGAGATTTCCTATCAGTGACGGCTGATGTATATGTATTTACTGTACACAAGGAGCGGTTCATAGCCAAAATGGAGTCATATTGGAAAGCAGCGATGACAGCTCCTTAATTCTTTTTAGCCTAATATTATACAATACAATGTGGTCATTTCACTTGGCAAAACTCAGCTGGAGTTTCTCAACCATAATTTCCTTTTCACAGGGGCATTATAAAAGTGGAGTCAATCAGATCCAGTGTGAAGAAAACTTGTTTACTATGTAAAAGCACTGGTCCCCGTCCAGGCCAGCAGACAAACCTACAAAAGATTGACTCTGTCACCAAACAGCGCACATACCAATATGGTTTGTGGCTCGTCTGTTTGCTTTGGTATCTAATGCACACTTCCTTTACTTCACTCTTTCAAGTGGAACTTTGAATAAGGACGCCACATACAGTAGAAAAATATGTCCACAGTAATGAATCTGGTTGACAATTGCTTAATTTTATATTCCCACAAATTGAATTGAAAGTGTGGATTTTCTCCCTACTTACACTGTACACAGAAGTTCTGCTTTTGATAATCCTGGAAAGGTATCTCTTGACGGATAGCAATTGGTGTATTGTGGCTAACCCTCAGTCAAGTGCCAAAAATAACAATACTAACAACTGATGAATGATTTTTTGCCATTTTGTTGATATCATGGCTTCTATAATAAAATGATTGCCTGTTATTTATATATGGCATGAAATGCGTAACCATAAATCATTCTATTTGTCACAAGCAAACTATTCCAAAATAATACTTTTACTGCAAACCGCAGAGGAAAAGAAAAAAACAAAAAAAACAAGGTTTTCACAGACTACTGCAGTCAAGATCAGCATGAGCTGTCAGTGGTGTTACTTTGTATAATTGCATTGGGTTTGTTACTCAACACTGTGTATTTATATGATTCAGCATTGGCAGGAAAGTGCAGAAATGCATTTCAGTTTGGGATATTGTCTTTTCACTAGTCTATTGACTTTACTGAAACCGCACCACATTGTCCACACAGAGGCTTGATCAACCCCCCTTTAAAGTAAAAAAAAAGAAGATAAAAATGTTTATTACAGTAGTAACCATAAAGACATAGCTCCAATTCCGAGTAGCACTACAGTCTGTAGTTATACTCACATTTTCATAAAGAGCTTGCAGAGTCTCCAGATCAACGACAGTGTTGTCCACATTGAGGACAGCTGTGGATGAGAGAGGAGAATAATGTGGTTAATGTTAACGTCAAGACATTTCTCTGCTACCTTTGAGAATTAACAAGTCAGAAATCCAAATAACACAAACAGGCATCTCTAGGTTAAAACATTTTTCTTTGGCTGAATTAACAATCACAAACAGTGGATGTTTTTGTTTTGCTTTGCTGGTGTAAAATGAAGGCAAAACTATCCAGGTCATGTGTCGCATGCTGTGAGTTACAGAGTTATCAGCTCTCATCATGATAGCATGCAAGGGACCACAAACTAAAACATAAATACAGAGGTCTTAGAAATCTGTCAAAGGTACAAAGATCTGTGTTTGAACTGTTTGAATTCCTGGTGTCGCCTTTTTGTCTCGGCGCGAGGACCTGGCGCCCGCAAGCATTAATCCTTTGAAAGTAAATGTTTAAAGACAAACAGAGCCCGGGGGTCTGCGGTGTTAAGGCTGAGGTGTTGCTATACGCACAATCACCCAGTGGAGCACTCGACACCTATATATGTATTTCACTGTGCTGTGGGTGTCCAAATTACTCACATTGTTTTGATCTGCTTATTTGCTGTTGAGGTAAAAGGGGAAAAGCTAATGTCGGAGGGGATAAAGGAATGTGCACAATATTAACTTTGCGTCACATCTTATACTTGGACATCTAATATGACAGGACTTCTTATAAGCTTTACAGTGACACAAACGTAAAAAAAGAATAAAAACCATGAAAAAAGCAAAAAAAAAAAAAACTAGGCAGACAAGTGGGAAAAAAAGCCCTAAGGTGACTCTGGTGCTGATTCTGTTCTGTGGTTTGTCCTGTTCTCAGCTCTGATAAAGCTTTCTCTCTTTATGGGATCTGAAGCCTTTATAATAACTATTCTTTGGTGCCACAAGGCAAAATTCATTCCTTCTTTCCTAGTTCTTTCCTGTCATTCTCTAAACTCTTCACACTGTCATCTTCCAAAGCCACCACAGAATAACTTCCTTCTCTCCGACTCTCCCTTTTTCTGTTTCTCGCACTCTTCTCTTGTAACCATTTGGTTTCTATTACAATCCGAAACAGTGTCTGGCTGGCTGGTTTGATTGGAGACAGGTTTTAAAAAGACACAGAAGAAAGCCTTATCATCACTTTGACACAGACCTCTTTTGACCAAGCCAGACCCATCTGCCTGGGTCTACCCAGACTACCACAGTCAACCCTAGCATTGCGACGGTAACCACCATCTAATACTGTGACTGGCGCTGAAAAGCCTCACAGGAAGCAGACACCGCATGGAAATGTCCTATGAAACATGCAGAGTGTCAGCCAAGCCTGAGAACAAACAACAACAGCTGTGAGGAGAAGAAAAATGTGTTGACTTCTTATTCTCGCTGAGCAATTGGGCCATCATAGAACAGACACGATTGAATTCAGTGATTCAGAAGCCAGAGATATCCAACTGATGAGGGGCTTTGCTAGTCATTGCCTCCAGCATAAAACCAAGAGGAAATAAAACAATGATTCACTACACTGAAAGGGACAATTATAAAGTTTTGAAGTATGAATCTTTCTCTTTGGTAAACAAATGCTCCTTTGATTCTTTAATAACTTAAACCTCTAATGGCACCAGGGAACATAAGATCATCTGAGGAATAGAAAAACAATAGCTATTTAATGCTAATACACAGTATAATCTTGTGTGCACTGCTCTTTGTGTGAAATAATGGGTATTTTGAGGCTGTAATTACTCAAGCCTAATAATCATTCAATTAAAGTGCATCACAAAGTGAATAAACACTTTCTACAGCACTATTTTGGGGGAACAACGGACACAGAATATAACACTAAGATATCTTCTCTCTGATCTTACTTTCCATGATGTACTGAAGTTTCCAATCAGCACTAATTATTTACTATGCCAAAAACTGTCTTAACATATGAAATGAATGACAGTGCTGATGAGAGTGACCCTTGCTTGGCCTCTCACTCTGACCTGAGATGGATACACCGAAGACTGACATTTAGGCCAGAGATTAAGCTTTAAGGACAAAACAGCCCCACAGAGTAGCTGTTTATTGCTTTAAGTGCACAACATATACCAGCCATTGTTGCTGTGGTGCCCATTTATTTTTGACGTAATCTACTCAGCTGAGATAAACATTTGAAGCTATAATAAAAGGCACTATGATTGAAACGGCTGAGGAGATGAGGAAAAGTGTTTAGACACGTGGATGAGCTAAGATTGGAGAGCAATCAGAGTGTAACTAAAACAGGAAGACAGTCTGTTCCCATCAACATCTACTGAATGACTTCACTTTTACAAAGCCGTTTGGACAGGATGGTGACACCTCATCAGAGGAAGAAAAAAGAGGCGCCGAGAAACATAGACGAGGAGAGATGATGCAAAATGAGAGCAAAGAAAAACATGAGGTCAAGAAATGAAAAACATTTCAGATGCCTTGAAACTTTACAACTTCTAATAAACTAACATCTCAACTCATTAGTTAGTATGGGAAATAATAACACACTACTAAAATGCACTGAGTTGAGCTACTGTATGCCTTTCTGACGAATAAAACAGTGTACGTGATTTGTAAAAAATTTTTAAAAAAAATCTACTTCATGCAGCATCTTCCTCGCAGTGATGTTTCCACAACTCATCTACGACAAGCAGCAACATCTGAACAGGCTTCTACAGTACAAATGCTTCACTCAGTTCCAAAATTGAGTTATATTACTATAAGAGGTAGAGAGAAATAAGGTAAGATGCACATGACGTGACAACACTTACCATTCTGGATGTCCTTCATATCAAGATGAATGCTGGACATCAGAATACCCACAGCCTGTGAACGCTTGTTGCTCAAAAGTTTAACCACCTAAAAGGTGTAGATACAAAGAGGTGTCAGCAGCAGGGTTTATACCAGGCCAGAAACAACAAAGACTCCCCCCACCACCCCCCAAAAACACATACAAGCACACAGTTAATAACCAACTAGAAACAAAAGACAAGCTAAATCATTCTTCTTTGTCTGTTCCCTTCTGTGGGTGGAACATTTGAGATTATTCACCACAAACATTAAGAAAATTATTATCCTGTCTGGCTGAGTTACAGTAATTAATCTTCTTTTCCTCTTTTTCCTCCAATTCTCTACATCCATCATCTTTCAGTTAGGTGATTCTGAAAAACTTAAAGATGATTCAGACAACAAGAGGATTTTTTTAAACTAAGCTGAGCATGATCTCATGATTTAAGTCCTGCAACGGATATTAAACATACAGAGAAACTGGCAATCTGTTTGCATTACAGTTTATGGAATTATACAGTGCAAATATACAAGTCCATTACAGTAGTTTTACTATTCCAAAAGCTGCAGTATTAATAATATTATTCAGCTAACATTGGTTAACTACCACAGCCAGAAGTTGCATATCAATAAATTGTTCTTATGCATGATAAACTACATCCATTATGAACCACAGCTTGCCTGAGTAAGCACAAGTGTGCGCTGGGTACCAAAGTGTTGAAAGGTAACAGGAAACTCGTAGGCTATTGTGATCCAGACAGATTTCTTCCATCTAAACCAGATCACACAGACCACAGACCTCTCAAACACACAGGAAGTTATATCACCAGTCCCCAACTGTCTGTTTTCCTGGCTTAACCACAGCTTCAGGACAGGACAGGGCGTTCGATACGATACATCATATCAACAAGCTTGTGTTAGCTAGTTTGGTGTAGCTGTGAAATAGGCATATTACAATTTTATTTTTATATAATGAAACATAGCTGAATACATCAATCATTATAATTACTGAAATTATTTTCATCACCAACAATTATAATAAGAACTGTGTTGAACTTAAAGTAATAATAATCACGGCTGTCTTGACCTACACTACAGTTCACTTTCATTTTGTGAGTCTCATTAGTGACAAAAAATGTAATGCGAAAACACAATGTCTTATGTTTGGCTGAAATTTGAGTATTCATGGTGATTTTTAGGGGGTTTTGTACCATTAACTGGATAAAGAAAAAGCTTTGTTCGACATTTTAAAACATATGACAAACCAAACAAGTAAGTGATTAACCAACAGAGTAAACTGCAGCTAAAATAACCATCAGGTGGAGTCAAAAGAGGAAACACAATTCACAAAACTAGTAAAAACACTGCTGGATTACACCAAAAAGCCCTATATTATCAGTTTCAAACAGATGTCCATATCTCATAATCCAGCTAAGTATTCAGTAATTACTGTGCCTCCATATAAAATGCACAATACTAAGACTCTTAGACAGCTTCTCTTTTAAACCTTCCTGCAGACAGCAGGGGCAACACTTGACACTGGTTGTTGATCGTATTTCTTCACATCTCATACTGATGTCAGCAGAGGACTCTAAACTGGCTGAGTACTGACGTCAAAGCTGCTCTCTAGTGGTAGCTCTGGAGAGGATGCTTGTCCCCTCTCATCAGCAGTTGAACTCACAACACACAGACAAATGGCTGCGAGCTGCAAGTGCTGTAGTAGGAGATGCTATCGATTGTCTTGGGGCCAGTTCTCATGAGCAGAAAATGTTAGAGGCTGGCTGGGTTCAGTCAGGTTCTACTTATGTTTTATTGTGTTGTTATTGACATCAGTATCTTCAGCTCCGTAGTTGTGTCGGAGAACATCCACAGCTATCATGCAGAGACAAACAAGGGAATTCAGCCCACATCCACCTAAATATGTCTCTCGTCTCTCACAATTCAGCAACACAACCACAGCATGGACCGTTTCAGGATGTGGTAAAATACTTATTTTGAGGTCCATCAATCAAATACTCCATCAAGAAAAGTCTGTTTTAATAAAGAGGGTCATTTCCTAGATCAAACCAATCCCACTACATCTCAACGGAGATGCAGTGCTGCTCTGCACAGAAGTGAATTCCCTCTATTGTGTCTCTCAGTTGTCAAAAAAATCATTTGACAGCTCCTGGAGTGTCAACATGCTTGATGATGGCTATTTCTGAAGTGTGTTTGAAAAGGAATACCTCTGTGAAAACCTCTGAGGGCAAACTCACATAGCTTATTTACTGTTTCCTTTTGCTGTTGACTTTTCTGCTCTATGGGATAAAAGCTCCAAGGTGAGTTAGAGCAGCATTCATGACTGTATCTGGGAAGCAGCCACATTTCTGTTGTACATGATGGACAAAAGATAAACAATGCATTCAAACAGTGAATAGAAGAAAAGTGTAACTGCACAAAAAAAAAAAAAAACTTTAATGATCCTCTTGGGGAAATTGTTGCTACCATACAGTTCATGTTGGCGCTACTAATAGGTCCGGTGACACCTCAACATGTAGCCAGGAGGGACCAGGAAACCACCGACCCCGCGGTTCGCAGTGGACTGCTCTACCATCTCTTTGTAAGCCCCAACATCTTGGTTTGCAGACCACTGGGCTGTTTTAGGACTCATAAAAGCAACCAGATGAAAAACTTACAGTAAACTATGATATTGATGCAGGTCGATGGCGCGGACAAATGCAGCACTGGAAATTTTTAATTCCATGCAATGTGACCTGAAGCCTCTCAGTTAGACCTACATTATTATTATTTTATTTTATTAAGGGTAGATGAAGTTCCACCATTTTTGCAAGTCAAACTTTCCTTCGACTGAAACCTTTTTGAAGAAGATTTTATATTTTGGTATTAAGTTTCAATTCAACACTTCCCATAAACGTTTCCCACCAACGCGCAGACAATTTAATCCGAGGAAAAGCTGCTAGGGGAATCTACTGGGTCTCAATTAGAGGAGTGAAACCGCCTTCCCTGGTGCAATATTATTTGTGATTTAGACACATTATTCAGGCTAATAGTATATTATCTAGTAAAAACCTTCACTAGAGCAGCTTTTAAATGTAGATCAAATGTTTGACTTGCTGAGTGATGGAGTGACATAAAGAGCATTGGGGCTGGAAAGAGTCTGACTATTAAAGTCATACAGAATGCACAATGGGAGGACCACATCATGAAATATAGCTCCCAGGCTTCTTTCTCTTTCCCTTCCCCCCTCCCCTTTCTCTCCCCTCTCTCTCCCTCCTAACAGTCATCTCGGTCGTGAGGTTTCCTAGCTGCACGCGAGACATTGGCTCAGTGCCACTGGTTGGTCACGGGAGAGTCAAGTGGGAGCCAGAGCTCACACCACATAATAACTGTCTGGCTTTAGCAGTTCCTCCTGTCACTCAAAGCAACTGAGAGAGCGACTGCAGGGAGAAAAGGAAAAGAACAGGGCATCAGAGGAGTGAAAGTGAAGATGAGAAAAGCCCTGAAGAGGTAGCCCAGGGGGATATGCAAACACACTTTTATAGTCAGAAACAAATCAGAAGTCATAGTATATTGTACATAAAGACAAAAGACAGATTCACTAAAACACAGAGCCATAAAATATGTTGTACCTGCTTGGCCTTGGACTTGGTGATTGTATCTGAGATTGGCTTTTTCTTTTCCTTAACAGCACTTTTGGAGAATAGTTCCACAAATTCTTCAAAGTCTACAGCTGGTTCCTCGACTTTGTCCCACACCAGTGAGTCCGTGTGTCTAAACACGAGGGGAAAGATAATTTATTAAAAGTGAATATAGGTAGGTAAATCTTAATCTGCAAGGTATAGTTAGAAAAAGTATAGCACATATTTATTACATAACTTGTGTTATTTTACACTTTTACGGATTTAAAGTAAAAATCTTTACACTATAGACACTAGTTATACACTTGAAAACCATCAGTCAAACAAATTATATTTAGAATTCGGTATCAAGTTCCCCACTTGCAAACAAATCATTTATTCCTAGAGATTTATTCAACTACAATTTTCCAGTCCTTCCATTAAGACTGGAAGGAAAGAAAACCTGGTTCAAGTCAATTCACTGCTGACCACAACGCATGGACCGCATCACTTTTATTTTCCACAAGGTTAGCATCTCTCCTGCCATCACAGCATGTGGCTGATCTTTATCTTAAGTGGACAAGCTTCCTCTCAATTCTCTACTGTTTAGAGAATACCTTTGTGCAAATGATCCATGTCTATCTTCACTTTATACAGCATATCCTTACTTTTTAGCATGCAGCTGTATGCGTGTCCAATAGAGTGGCTTCATTGGCTTGGGGGGTTCTATCACAGCCTTGGCAGGGGCAGCTTCCTGGACCATCATGGAGGGCATGGGGCCTGGTGGAGGTGGAGGCCCAAACCCTGGGGGTGGTGGTGGAGGTGGTGGGCCCATTCCAGGCAGAGGGGGTGGTGGAGGAGGGCCCATTCCAGGCAGAGGGGGTGGGGGAGGAGGGCCCATACCTGGTGGTGGTGGAGGAGGTAGGAGAGGTGCTGGTACACATGGTTCAACCCCAGGTAAAGGTGGCGGAGGAGGTGGTGGTGGAGCAACACCCCCCGGCAAAGGTGGTGGTGGAGGTGGGGGAATGCCTCCAGAGAGCAAAGGGGGAGGTGGGGGTGGAGGAGCGGGATGGGTGCTGCTCTGTTGTCTCTGCTGGCACGTGCAGATAGAGCTCTCTGTAGATTTGGGGGTGGAGAACGAAACAGAGGACGACGTGACGTGTGAGCCTCTGTTGAAAGGTACGTCAAACCTAAACTCTTTTTCCACTGGGGAGGTCTGGACAGATATGTCCTGGTTCATCTTTCCCAGTCTTTCTCCTCTTATCCCTGAAGTCTTCTGGTGGGCATCGCCCAAAGCTTCCATATTATCCACATTGCCCTTTGCCAAGGAGGCCTGCTGGCCCTGTAACACAGCAATCTTAATCTGCAGGTCGCTGATGGTCTTCTCCAGCTGAGGGATGAGACAGCTTTCATCCTCTGTGCTTGACTGACTGGACTTCAACCTGCTCGGTTCTGTCTGTCAGCAAAGCAACAACAAAAAGAACTTACGACATGCAACTACATCAAGGTTCATGTATAGAAACTTTTGAGAAAAAAAAAACAGCGAGATTGTGCTTTGTATTGTTTCTATAAGAAACATTCTTTAAAAGCAGATACTCAAACCTGTTTTGTACTGAAACGGGTGTTTGACACATTACCACTCAATAAATTACACTTACACTATAAATAGTAAAACACTAACAACTGAAGAAACTTTATGACCGAGTTATGAGCTAAAGAAGGGTCAAGAAAGTCCATTGTGTCTAGACTCCAGCAGACCTCTGGCTCCTGACTGGTTAGAAAAGGGATGAGGGGATACCGAGAGATTCGACCCCAGAGACTGCGAGTCTCGTTGGGCCTCACATGGGGAGGGTTTGTGTCTGCCAGTACAGATTTCCCAGTCGTGGTCACTTTGCTGAATCTTAGGGATAATGTTCAGGGAGTATGGTCTGACTAATTTATTAACTCTTCTAGGAAACAGAGTTCATAAAGTCTTTCAAGACAAGCCTGACCTCTGGTGGACAAAAAGGTTTTTACAGTTGAAACATTTAGTGCTAACTAAACTTAACTTACGATTAAGAGAGGTTTACTATATCCTTTAATATAGATAATGCTTTTTAAGCACTGCAAGTGCTAAAGAATATGCAGTATTTTCTGGGTGTGTTTAGCAGGATACATAATATATTTGCGATTGTATGAGAAGATGTCTGTTGCTAGTTAAACAATAGACTCAACCAGAAATCAAAGCTAGTGTTAAGCATAGAGTGGAGACAGGGCAAACACACTGTACTGTGGAACATTTATGGATGAAGAGAGGATTTAACTAACCTGTGAGTGTAGCACTCTTGGCGTCTTAGTTGTTGACTGATTCAAAGAGGATCTCAAGCTCTGTACTTTGCCTGAGGTTCGCCCCCCATAGAGATCCCACAGGTGAGGAGACACTGGCAAGCCTATAGATGCCCAGGTGTACAGCTGCTCTTCCTGCAAGTTTAGAAAACAAATAAGTGAATACTGTATATGAGATCAGGTTTAGTTTAAAAGTACTTGCTTCCTCTAAGGACTAGTACCTAACGTATATGTCACTGTATATGTAAATACTGTAAATGGTGGGATGTGCAAAGATTATTAACTCCCACCTGCAATACCAATAGCTCTGTCTCTAAGCATGAAGTGTGGCAGCACTTGAGAATAAGCAATACTCTGCATAGCTAATGTAGCACTCAGTACAAATAAATGAGACTGTAAAAGTCAGTTCTCGACCTCCAGCTTATTATCTCAATGCATCATGTCACACGCAAGTTAAAAGCTACAATAACTAATAATACCACTCTGTAGGCTGAGCTGAATTTCACAGTTAACAACCCTGCCTGTGCTTGTTTTCAACAAAAACTCTCTGGTTCTATCATGAAAAGTGATATCACCACTTAACATTACTAAATGATTTGGGTGTACTTTTGGACCATTGTCAGTGGTAAGAGATAAAACCTACAGTCAGAGCCTAAAAACACACTGGAAGAATTATTCCTGCATTCCTGATCCCTCCTCCCTCCTTCTTCAAATGATCTACCCCATGACCTCTTTGACATTTGTATGAAATACTCCCTTCAAGATGTCTTGATAAAGTAGGTTAGCACAGACTTTGTTTCACATGAGGTTTCCTAACATTTCATACATGTTAAAATAAAAAGAGACTCCACAGTCAACCTGTAGGTTTGTGTCTATAGCACTGCTTAGTCCTTTTACTGTACAGTAAGGCACTTTAATGTTTCTTAATCACCCCAAACAAGCACCTAATAACAGCATATCTTAGAAGTAATGTTAGTGCTCATATTACATTATACTACTTATTTTATAGACTAAAAACAACAGACAGACTACGCTATAATATACAGTAAGTGACTGAATGGTTTGAATCTGAAAAGGTGCACAAATCACGCACAATCATTAATTACTACTCATTTGCAAAAACCTGGGCTCTGCAACTAGAACTGATCTGTATTGATGTTTTCTGAGTGTTTCTCTTAGGACACAACCCATTAGCCAGACTGTGGTAACCTGACCAACTGTCAGGAAAATTACACACAAGGCATGAAGCATGCCAGACTCATGCAAGCCTTTGACACTCTTATTAGTTGCCCACTCAGTAATGTTCTGCTAAGTATTACAGGGATGACACTTGAGTTATACACTAGATACTCACTTTCCATAAACCCCATAATTACATGCTTTAGGCAGAACAAGAAACAAAACATTCACTCCTTGAACAAAAAGCAGTAATGAAACTGGATGCTACCTACATTTGGCATTGTAAAGTGTAAGACAAATAGAACATAAGAGATTGAAACAAAAGGAAAGGGAAATGGAGAAATAGATTAAATGCATGTAAATGATGATGGGTTTAGGTCGAAATATTTCAGAGACTCAACGACAGAGCGTGTTGATTTATTTTAAAATGGAGATTAACTGTAAGACTGAAAGCCATAACAATGAGATCTGTGCTCTCAGTAGCAACAGCAACGGTTGTTCTTGGTCAAGATGAATAATACATGACTGTAGGCCAAGTCAAGAGAATGGAAACAAAAATGGTAATCTAAAAAAAAAACAGCCAGGAGTTTCTGTCCAACCCTGAAATGGTGATCTTTTTGCTGGGGAAGAGCAGCCTGAGCCCAAGGCACGTGGAGCCGTTACATAACACTGTCAGCAGATGGTCTATGCAAGGCTGTCCTCTTGCATTTGCATGAGTACACATGTGTCTTTAACATACTCCTGCAGCTATGTAATGTTGACAGAGTTGTAGCTACATAACAAGAAATTGCACTTTATTTGTGACTGCAGAAGAAGATTTAACTGCATTTGAGAAATAGGTATTAAACAACTTTAGACTACACATGGTTTGGTGAATAATGTTTTAATATTTTACTGTAGTTGTTTGTGTGTCTGTATGCATGCTTTTCATGCGGCATGTGCACATAAATAGTATAAATATGTGCATATGAGCATATTAGGCACAGATGAGCACATAAATCTGTGGGGGAGGTGCATTGTGCAGCTAGAGACCAACACTAATCCACTCACCTCCTTTGGTATTCAACAAACATAATAAGACCACTGGCATCAATGTTCTGAGCTAAAGACGACCATCAACATGAAAATATACTTAATACAGCTAACTTGTTCATATTTGGTAATGTAAAGCAGGGAATGTTTACTTTGCTCTCTATTTCAGTTTGTTAGCATGCTAATGTTTTCAAGTTTTTAGCAATCTAAATGTTGCGAACCATAAAGTACAGTTGTGACCAATGGGAATGTCACTAGACGAAAAAGGGATCAGCAAAGTCAATATGAGTCCTTCTCCAGCAGTCATGAATGAGATATTTCAGTCTGGACCACAGCAGTGGAGCGACAGAGATCGCCATCTGTAGAGCCACACAGCTAGTGTGGGTAAAAATTAACAATAGTGGACAAAAAAAAATGGGAATGTGATGAACAAAAGCATTGCTAGGATGAAATAAACTTTCATATGCTCACCCTGAACCTTCTATATGTACCACTGCTCTTGACATAATGAAATGTCTCTGAGATTAATCACAGTAAGACGGAAATAAATATAGAAACACAGATTGGATAAGCTTCCCATGACTCTATAGAATATCCATAAGTTGGTGACTGCAAATCGCTTTGAGCCACATTCTTTGAGTAGGTCATCAGATTAGCACATGCTCTCTTTTGCATACAATAACAATGTTCGTCATTTTATCATCAGGGAATGAAGTGTAATCAAAACCTAACTTGAGCAATGTACATTACTTTGCACAGTGACTAACAAGATGGATCCCAACACATACTAAAGTTGAATCAAAAATGGAGCAGTGGTGCTGCACTAATTCCTTCTCAGAGTATAAAAAATATTGAACTAAAATTTACCCCCTAAAGTTGTGTAAATATTATTTCTGTCTAAGAAGGCCACCTGCACTTCTTCCCCAGCAAAGTCAATTTAGCTTTAGGCCAAACTGATGTAGAGCAGCCCATGTCTTTTTGGGAAAAATAAGTGTGATGACGGACAGCGAAGAGAAAGCTCTTACATTGACGCCTGCTGAAACAGCACTGTCACCTTGGAGTTCACTGAAGGGCTGCAGCAGACCCAGGACCAGCATTTGGTGACACAGTTCTTTTGCCTCTTCTTTATTAGACCCATCTCCATGATGCATACACACCATGTCCAACAGGGTGCGACCTGAAAACAAGAGAGAGATGAAATCCAATAATAAAACACTACAGAGCCTTTATGCTGGGAAAGGATGTTGGGTTGGAACTCCTAATATTATTTAAATACAACTTATTTTTAGATAGAGTTGGAGAGATGTCTCAGTTTGAGATGTGATAAATTAAACACCTACACAAGATAAACTCTGTTCACACCACCATGGTGACGAGAGACGGCGCAAATAGTGCAGTGCAAAGAATTTAAAATATTCAAGTTACAGTACAGTGCTCATTTCGTATTACCACGCACTACAAATCTAATAATAAAACTTATTTTGTTCTTAGTGGAAGAATAACTGTCCTGGTAGCAGGCAAAGAATATAGACTTATATTTATGAGATATAAAGATTTAGAAGAAAGAAGTCATAGTGTAAAAATCTCGGAGCAGGACTGGATCACCGATGAGGAAAACTCCTGTTTCCTCATGATAGCAAGAGAACATGTAATTATTAAAGGTTGGGAAAGATATTGACTATGTGACATCATCATTGAGTCACAGAGAAAAAAAAGTCTGTTATAGTATTTGTCAAAGCCCAGCTCTGACACACTGTGCATTTGTTAGACTAGCTCGATTTTAATTTAAACCTTGTGATTCAGGGAACAGCATCAAATTATTAATAAAGTCCAATGAGTCATGGTGCTGTGGACATTAATTTGAGTGCTTTAGAGTTGTGTGGGGCAAATGCTAATGAAGGATAATGCTGAAAATTATTGTGTTTCATAAACTGCGTGACATAATTCAAAGGGCACTTCAAGGCACAAACAAACTTACACTTGATTCAAATCCAACGTGAAAATCAGTTCAGGTTCAAACATTTACTGTTAGTCTAGAATTTGTGCTGCGAGTCTCAAGGATCACTTGATCACTGGCTCTTAAATAATTTTCCTTCAATGCGGTCCTTTGGGGGTTAATGTGACCTGGAAAACTGTTTCTGATCAGTATCACATGCAGTGCTGAATTGTTGGGCGACTCAGCGAGTGGAGAAATAAATAGTGTTTGTGAATAAAAACAGGACAGCATATATCATTTAGACTAGAAAGGCTTTACTGTAGCCAACAGTTTTTTGGCTACAGTAAATTCACCTGACAAAATGCAAATGGATCTCATATCATGACTCATTATTGTCATGCAGATAAACTGTCACTTGGGTTTAGCATCAACAAGCGTACACTGTGTGAGAGTGTGTGTGTGCTTCTGTGTGCATGCCTGTGGAATCAGAGGATGGCATCGCCATGGGTGGGTGGCAGCATTGTCATTCGGTTCTCTGATTTATGAGCACAAGTGCAGACAGTGGAGAGCAGCTGAGCTCATGAAAGGCACCGTGACACAAAAGATGACAGTGTGGCATTGTTTCATGAGAAGGAGGCATTTGTTTTGGAAGCTTTTCTCAGTAAAGAACTGCTACTGTTTCACCATGGTTTTCATGAGCTCTTGTACTTTTAAATCATAACTTCAGTATGCACGCTGTGATAATTTCATGTCATTATAACTTAAAGAAGTACTTTGATAATCATTTCATAATACTGTTAATCATAATAATGATCTTTCCCTAAGTGTGGTATCAGACTTAAAGCCCAAAAAGAAATTGCAGCAGTCATTTAAAACTATTTAACTATCTAACTACACTTAGAATAAAGGATAAATTATCTAAAATATTTAAACTGAAGGATTGCTTGTTTGGTCAGAAGAAAGATTGCTTTTGAGAGAGCAAACAAATCAATGAAATGACTGATGACAGTCTACTACTTTATTGGGTAAGTCGGAAAACAAAAAGCCCAACAATGTATTGATCCTACTAATATCCATGGCTTGCATTAACTAAAGCTCAGCGTAGTCACACGTCTGTGCTGTCAAAAGTACCAGTCAAAGGTTTACTTTATGTATAAGCTATATGGGCTCTATCTTACAGTATATACTATACAATGAGGTTTTGCTCTATATTATAAGAGAATCTTCACAGACATATGCCCACATTATAAGATGATGATAAGATGTGATGTAAATATGCTAAATGTCTCCAGTCTTAAGAACCATTTCATTGATTCATCTTTTCTCTGCCTGTTCATTCATTATTTCTTATGATAGACCTCCTAGTACACTTTTATTCATTCAGTATCCCCCCCCCCCTTTACTGTATTACCCATCTGGTTCAAAATTCAAAAGGCTTCTCTGCCCACTCGTTCTCACAGGCAAGTCCAGTTGCCATAACTAAACCTCTAGACAATCAAGTAAACTAAATACTCCTCTCAAATCTGATGTCAGATTAGCCACATCTAGTAGTTGTGAAGCTGATGTCAACATCTAACCACTGGCATCACACGGACATCCAGATTAGTGCAATAATGGTCCAGATGTGTAGTTATGTTTGTTACTGGATTGATTGGTTATTTTACATAATCAGATATTAATGAAAGAAGGAGTCTACACCACATGTCTGATCTGTGTTTTGTTTGTTGAGCAGTATTTGGGGAAACACCACCAGAAACTCACCAGAGAAGACGTCCATGTAGGGCCCTGCAGAAGTGGAGGCCTGACGTCCATACTGAGCTCTCCTGGAGCCCAGTGTCCAGTAAGGCCCACTTGAGTAACTCTTCTGTGGAGTCTCTTGCTCTAGGAATCTGGCCCTGCCGTCCTTCCTTCTTCTTAGTTCATCCAGTTCTGGGGACCAGTCTGCACACCCACTGAGGGGTCCAGCAATGGAAGAAGACCTTTGTTTTCGCATCCTAAACACCTGGGCCCCACTGGATTCCACTGAAGGAGACATGGCATCCGTTTTCCTGGGCACATGGGGACTAGTAAGGGGTGAGCCAATTGGAGAGGTAAGTTGCCTGGTGGTGGTCTTCACATAGGACGGGTGGACTGGAGGGTAGAGTTTGACAGTGGTGGATGAGCTGGAGGACGTCCTTCTAGGCTGAGATAATGGGGTGCCATCTGTTGTGAGCTGGCTATTAGACATACTACTCTTCCTCCTTTTCAGGGACAGGAAGTCCCATTTGCCAGTTTTTTTTTCCTCCTCCCTCTCCATGGACAGGTCCATGCTACTCGCACTTTTATGAACCCCCAGTGGCCCCGCACCTGCCACCACTGGATCTATGCGAACACATGGCACACATGTGTTTTTGCTCTGTGCAGTCACATTACACTGATGCCGCTCGTGAAGCAGAACTGGGCTCTCCAGGTCATCCAGGGGCTCCTCTGCACTTTCATACGAGGGGGTGGTGGCTGTAGTGTCAGGGAAGCTATACGTGCTGTTAGTCTTTGGGAGAAGGCTACCACTACTTCTCTCTGTGTCTGGGGCAGAAGACTGTGGACCACTCTCACTCTGGGATCCTGAATCAGATGAATTTCTTGAATTTTCTTTAATTAGCTTTTCAGTTACACTTTCACTACCAATGGGGAAAGAGAAAACGTCCTTATCCAGATTAAATAATTGGTGAGGTATTACCTTCTTGGGAGCGTAGTTCACCTCAAAGGTCAGCCCTCCTAATACATGGTCAGTTACCATTTCCAGTACTCTGTCACTGGCCTCACATTGATCTCTCATGGCCTGCTGGATGTCAGAGAGCAGGTCTTCAGTTTCTGCTGTTGCTGAGTGAAAACTGTAGAGGTCAGCATCCGACCCTGAGCTTGTCTTCCGGCCAGCCTCATCCACCAGAGATTGATGACTGTCTGCGGTCAAGCAGCTTAGGTCTCCCTCGACATCTGATAGCATGCCCATCTCATCAGCTGACAGGCTCGCCTCTGCACTGGATTTGAGTCCTGCTTGGCCAAGGCGTTCTGATCTATCATCTTCCTGCATGTCATCCTTAGACAACCCTTTTGCCTTAGATAAACTCTTCCTGATTCTCATTCCAGAAAACATAGAAGCCTTTGACTCTGACTTAGATTTCTTTTTGCCACTGTGCTCTCCTCCTCCTTTACTTATCTTATTGTGAGATTTTTTAGACTTCCATTCATCAGCATCACCATCACAGGAGACATCCCCTGCTGCTCCACCACTTCCTCGTCCTTTCTTCTGTTTGGTCTCTTGGTTCCCCATACTCTTAAGCAGGCGGACACCCTTGGCTAACAGGCCGTGCTGCTGGGGCCGAAGCTGGTCATGATTGGCTTCCTCCTGGGCCGCTACTGATGCTGTTCCTCTGTTGGTCAGAGCCCTTTCAGAGCCGTCTAATCCCTGCTGTCTATCCACCACAGTTAAAAGCAGCTGTGAGGATGATGCTGCCTCCCCTAGCGCCACTGATGCTGATGATGAAAGGAGGAGGAGACTGGCACTGACAGCCTCGGGCTCACTACCACTCACTCCTCGCTCCCCCACCCTCCCCTGCACAGTCTCTCTCGCTCTCTGATCCTTCCTCTCTTTTTGCCCCTCCTTTCTATCCCCATCTGCTCCTGCACACTCTGCTGTCTTGCATAACGGGCTGCTGGTCGAACGAGTGAGGCGCTGATGCTCCAGAGTGTCTTGCCCTAGTCCGTTTTCCACTGAAGGGGAAATAAATTGTTTTGGATGCTGCTGTTGATGCTCTAAAATGCATTGCTGTTGCTGCTGATTGAGTAGTGAGTGCTGTTGTTTACGGAGGAGGTTGGTAACACTGCTCTTCCTCCTGCCTTTGAAAGTGCTAGTGAAGAAACTCTCTTTCAAAAAAGGTACTTGAGTCTCCACTGTCTTAATAGTGTGCATCTTGACCACAGTGGCTTCATCCAGTGCAGAGAGGATCTAGACAGGCTGAAGTAAAGAGAAAATAATGACCTAAAAACCACACAGAGTCATTTAATCTTAACCCTTAACAGTTACAGAAAAAAGGAAGGCTTTTTGAGGTCGAAGTTGAAGATAAACACAAGATGTCATTAGAGGTCTCTCATTGCCCCCCAGGAAACAAACATTTGCTGTTTTTGTATATATCAATAATACATTTTCTATTGTTTTTTGTGTTTCTTGTAATCCTTTTACTATAGTATCAATTGTTATGGTTATGAATCAATTCTGAACATAAAGTTTACTTTTACAATTGAAAAATTGTTCAGACCATTTACTACTAAAAAAAATTTAGGTGATACATATTGAATCTACAGTATCATTATTATAAAACATTTAATTTACAAAAATCTCTCTGTGTATGTGTGTGGGGTGATTCACTGATTAATGCCTCTAGGTGTGATACAGTCTGAGTTGTTGTCCGAGTTGTTTGACACAAAGTATAAAGATTGTGTTTGTAAATAAAATACTCAAATGTAAAAATATTTAAAGACAGGAAATCTTTTAACATAAATTAGCTTACACATTTCTTAAAGTTTGTATTGGACTTTTATCATCCTACTGAGTAATAGCATCACACATTATCTAATCACTTTTCAACATGAGTCAAACTTGAAATGTATCGGCAAATTAAAGACATTTTAAAGAAAAAACCTGAATAACAAATGTGTGTACTTGCCTGACTGGTTGGTTCCCCTCAGTGATTCAGCACTAACTGGAGAAAACAACACAAATGGATGTTTGTCTTCGTCTAAGAGCCGCTCCTTAGCCATGGGTCACATGAAGTTGGTATTTCCTTCATCACATGTCAGGTCTCCTTGGCCATCTCCCATTAGCACTGTCTGAGAGTCCCCTCACTAACTTCATCAGGCCTCATCATGGGAGAATACAAAACTGTGACACAGTCAAAGACCACTTGTTTATTCAGTTTCTTGGTAAAATCAGATACTCTTTGCTAATGTTGTAGTGCCAGATAACTATGCATGATAATATTCAGCAAAATAAATATATAATCCAGTGTGACACACAATATCAAATTGATCAGTATTTTTCACTTTTGGTTCAGTGCACCCTGGAGCCACTTTTAGGTCCATCCCTCTAATCAGCAAACGAGATTCAGCTGTGTCCTTCCAACAAAAGCTGCTGCCACACGAGTCAGTGAGCGATACCTCTAATTCAAAAAACTACATTTTAACATTAGACTAAATTGTAATTGATTAAACCTGAAGAATAATAGCAACACAGTCCTCATAATTATGCTAGAGCTGTTATGTCACTAAAGGTCACCAATACAACACCAAACAGTTTGTATCTTTACCCCCCAAAAGAAGTTCCACTCTCTCTCCAGATCAGAAAATCCACAGGTGTTTCTGTCAGTCCTTTCACTGAGTATTGTTAGTTGAACTATTTCATGAAGCATTTTATTTATGTTCACGATTTGAAGTAAAAATATAGAAAAGCTCCCTTTACTGTTGCTAGACTTCAGGTCATTCTAGATGTAACCATGTTTTCACATATCAGTGATATATGTTCTATGAATCAAAGAACATTGTATAATAAAGAGGTCTAGAATTACTGATTTCATTTTGAACAAGCATGAATGCTCATAAATATAAATCTGTTTTTATCATATTATGCAATATTCTTTAAGACAGTGTTGAGTGACAGAAAGTTAAATCTGCAACCACATAACTTAGTATCCTACTTACTATTTGAGCAAAAATTCATATTTGGGGGTTTCTATAAGCAGCATGTAAAATATATTGTACCAGATTCCTTCAAATAAAATTTCCCAGAAACAATAGTGATCAGAATTGATCAAAACTGTGAACAGTACATTGTATTGAATTTTAAATTGTAATAATTTGCTATCACTAAAAAAATAATATGCTAATTCTTGCAAATTTTGACAATAAAAAAGTATGAAAAAGTATCCCCTCTAAATATCTATTATCTATATAAATAAAAACAAATGACTCAACCGCACCAACTATAAGCATTCTGACTTCAAACACAGAATTTACAAATTAAAGTAAAAATATAACATAATATAAGACAATATATATAAGACTATACACACAGATTTAGACATAAATAAAAAATAACACAATCACACCTTTTGACACAAAAAATTATAATTTTTTGTTTTGTTTATTAACTTAAGTATGAATGGCATACTTGAAATGTAACAAAATGTTGGTGTTCAACGTTTTGGTAGTTTACATTCCCCAAATTTAGGTACAAAAATCTAATATTTTGATGAAAAATGTATTATGACACTGGAGCACATTGTCTTTAAAGCAGATATGGGATCTTTAAAAAAATACCTTTTGCATACAACAAAAGAAAAGATATGACCATTGCATCCAACATAATATCCTACTAATTCTTCAATATGCCACTTGTCATAATACATGTAATCCTCTGCTTTCAATGTGTTCTGCACAATATTCATATTGAAAGATATGGGTGCAACAAAAATGTAAAAAAACAACAACATATACATAAAATAAGAATAACGTGCATAAAAATAAAAATTAAATAAATTCTTTCTTTATGTGTCTTATGTAGTGTTCATCCACTTTCTATAGAATATAAAAACCTGATGTAACATAGACCAAGACAGCTATCAGTTATATTTACAAATCAACTGCTGTAAGTCACATTAATACTTAAAAATAAAAAATACTTTATTCATAAGTCATAGGAAATTCTGATATAATGTTAAAATAGTATTTTTTAAATGATTGTGGCCATTCAATTTTATGCGCCAAAAGACAATGTAATTTTAATTGAATAACTATAAGCCACACAATTTTGATAAAAATGTGTTATTTTTGTCTTCATACAGTGTATTAGCAGGTTGACATTGTGTTGCTGTATTGTAAAAATTAGACCATAGAGTGATACACCCTGGACAACAGGTCTTTCTCAGGCCACTAGAGGCCACCATTGCTCTACTATATCAAAGATGTCTGGCCTCTTGCAAAAAGTTCCTTTGATGTATCATTTTGTAGAAATGTAAAAGATAGTGTAAAATCAAAACACACATTTTATAAATGAGTATATTTGTGTTTGCAATAAACGATTGTGTATCAAGTCAGAAATATCCAAATCTACACAAACAGAATATTTTCATTGTGTAATCATTACTCTGGACAAAAAACCGCAAGTACATAAATCACAACCAATTAACTTATTGTCTCCACCATTAAAACCACAACAATCACACACAAACACAACAGCAGTTCACTGACTGTGGTGCCACACATAATATTCACAACTCAGTTCGTTAAAATAATCATTTTCAGACTGGCTCAAAATCTCAGGAATATCTAGAAAACCAACGATGAATATCACAAAATAACAGATCTCTGCTGACTGAAAGTAAGGACACAATTTAAGAACTTTTTATATTCACAGGAAAGCTATAACCATGTAAAAGGCAATGTACTACAATGTAATAAAAACACATGCCAGTAAAGAGAATGGCAGGTCAAATCAGTACAATGTAGAAGCCTGTGAACACAAAATAGTTTTTATCTTGGCTTTCAATGACATATCACAGATACATAGTTTTGTTTTAAATGCAAAACCACTCTGCACATTACAGATTTAGCTACCCACAGAGAGAAATGATAAGAAATTTAAATCCCCCACCCGTGACAAAGATATCCTTTCCCCTTGTGTCAATTGCACTTCAATAATTCTCTTGCAATGCATTTTAAAGCCCTTTTCTATTATTTCCCATCATTCCATTTTCTCTCAGCTGTAACAGTGTGAAATGGTAAAGAGTGTTTCAAGGACAGAGGCTTTCATCTCTGCAACTCAACTTATACAACCCTTCACGCATATACACAGCTTTGCAAAATGAATGCACTGATACAAACACACACCTCTAGACCATCACAAAGGATTGCTGTGTTTGACATACCAGCGGAGGAACACATTAAGGATCTCTAGGCAAAGAAACTCCACAGAAAATAAAAACTACATGGGTGCTTCTTCCTTTCCTTGTCCTGTGTTAAATTTTCCAATTCTCTGTTAGCAAACATCCAAACTTCCTCTCTTTTACGTGGACTCCTTGGGAACCCTCCTGTGGAAGACCACTGACTGCTTCTGCTGGAACTGCTGCTTTCTCCTTTTTTTCTGGTCCCAGCGGCACAGCAGTATCATCTTAAAGGTTGTACGAAAAGTCTTGTTGCACAGGGCGTAGCACATGGGGTTGACTGTGCTGTTGACGTAGCACAGCCAGTACCCCACTGCCCAGAGGGTCTCCGGGATACAACCTTTACAGAAGGCATTGATAAGCACCATGATATTGTAAGGTGTCCATGTGATGATGAAAGCAAAGAGGATGGCACTGAGAGTTTGAGCTGCTTTCTTCTCCTTTACTAATGACATGCGCTTCCTCTTGGTGATCTGAGTCCGAGCCCGGGCTGCAAAACGTTTTGCCAGAGCTGCCTCTTTGAAGGACATTGGGACAGACGGGGATTTCGTGGACATGCTGGTGGTACTGTTGGTGGCAGTGGTGGTTGTTGGGGCACCATCCAAAGAGCCTTGGTTAGAAGTAGCTTGGATGGCAGGCATTGATGGAATCTTGCGTGAACAGAAGCGTTGATGGTAGCTATTTTCTGAACTGTTTGGTCCATCGGGAGTAGTGACAGTAGTAGTGTTGGTGGCGACTGTTGAGACACTGTCACGGTTATACTCTGCTGCCCTGAGGGGATCCTCCTCTGAGGCTGCATCCAGATCCTCACACGATGTGAGCTGTGAGTTTACTGCAGCCTTTATACCAGGCAGGCTGAGAACAATGGAGAAAATTGCATGACTCTGAGAAATCATCTCTCTGCCTCCACAGTCCTCATCCTCTGAAGACCCAGATTGGTCCAGTGAAACCGCAGCATCATTGTTGTTCCAGCTGTCGCTGCTGCTCTGGTCTGGATCCCTCTCTCCCTGCCGGGTACTACCAGGTCTCCAAGAACGAACCCCTGGCCAGCAGTGGAAGCGGCCAACTAACTCCTGACATGTGCTCTTTCTCTTGGACAACCTGGTCAGCTCATAGCTGCTGCAGCTTCTAGAACTTCCTGTCTGATGGACAAAACGGGATCTCTCACCCACACCATTCCCACCTCTTCCTCCTATCCCACCACGACCCTCTGAACCCTGCAACCCAGCTAACTCTTTCGAACGGTTCTGGGTTTCTTTGTAAATGCGCCAGTAGAGAACACTCATTATTGTCACAGGCAGGTAGAAAGCCGCCATGGCTGTGCAGAAGGTTATAGTGGGCTCTGAGAGAAACTGAATGTAGCATTGATGTGAGGGTACTGTCCTTTTACCCTCAAAATACTGCCATAGCAGAATGGCTGGGGCCCACAGAACAAGAGAACCAAACCAGGCAAGGCTGATCATGATTACAGCTCGCTTTGTGGTCCGTTTGGCCCGGTAGGTCAAAGGCCTGGTGATTGAAAAGTAGCGGTCAAAGCTGATGACCAGAAGGTTCATAACTGATGCATTGCTGGCCACATAGTCTATAGCTAGCCACAGGTCACAGGCCCAGTTGCCCATAGCCCAGTACCCCATCACAAGATAAGTTGTGTACAGGTTCATGGAGATGACCCCTATGATGAGGTCAGCCATGGCCAAACTCAACAAAAAGTAGTTATTGACTGTTTTTAGCTGGCGATTAACCTTGAATGACACCACTACCAGGATGTTGCCGATGATGGTGACCAGTGACAGCATGCCCGTCAGCAAGACAATAAGGACAACCTGCCACACTTGGTGGCCACCCAAGGGATCAAGGTCTGTAGTAATGTTCTTAGTTTGGGATTCTGGGGTGAAGTTTAAAAGTGGGCTGGTAGAAGAGTAATTATTGTCTAGGGTATTCCCATGAAAACCTGTCCAGGACGGTCCTCCAGTTCCTCCTTGGTGGAGAGCATTGGACTGTGGGTAGTCTCCAGCCACCGTAGGTAATGTGTTGGCAGTCAGGAAGAGACCAGGGTCTGTGCTGTTGGAGGTCATTGTTGTGTCTTGGCATATTCTAAAAAGGAGAGACAGCAAGACGGAAAAGGAGGAGATAGAACAGGCAGAGAAAATGAAATGGAGAAAGGACACATAAGTAGTCATTCCTTTTTATATCCAGTAGGTGAGGCTAGAAACCTATTCTACTCATAAGGCAAAGATGTACAGGTTTAATTTGTCTTTCCTGTTAAAATAATTTGCACAACTTCATATGTAGATGATCTGTATGCACAATGTAAACACAATTCAAGCCACATATTAAATTACAACTTGACATCTGAATCAACATGGCTAGACAGCCAACACTTACAGTGAGAGAGAATGATTGCAATCAAGACTGGTTTCTTATGACACTCTGCAAATTGCAAAGACATTTCGCTTACACTTTTTAGCACATGGCCTATTTTGTAAAGACGACTGTGTTGGGATCTCACCTTGCTTAACAGTTGGCGGGGGAGGGGGGGGGGGTTGTGTTCTGCTGTTAGCTCAGGTGGTGTGGTGTTGATTTAAAATTTAGCTCATGTGTCTACTGTCAGCTATGGTGTCAGCTCTGGCATCAGTCTGTCACTAAAACACATACAGACTGAAGCAGTTTCGTCAAGTAGTAATGCCACTCAAGATTTTTCTAAAATATGAACATGACAGACATAAGCTACAAAATGGCAGGTACCTGTTTGTAATGTGGCACTGGTGACTTTATTGGCTACAGTTAGTGTATAATATTATGTAGACATCAAGTATGAGCTTGCAAAAGGCAAAAAGAATATTGGACACAGGATTTAATTGAACTGCAGAAGCACTTTTAAACGTTTAGAGGTATTCTACACACTTGACCCTGTCTGAGTCCAGAGGTTGAATCCTCCATGCTGAGGTTTCTGGGGTCAAATTCATGGTGCTGGTTAATTTGTTACCAAATTTGATGTGGTTAATTCTACAAGGCCTTCAGGAATGGAATGGTTAACAACAACTGTGCAGAGACAAACCTAATGGTGAAAGAGAGAGAAAATAACACCATAAGCATTAATATCAGCAGGATGTTGGAGAGAATAAATTAACTTTTGTATGATTGGGGATCACTTCACGATGCAAACACAAACAATAAACAGTAGATCCTGCTGTTTCCGTCAAAACAATTCTTCATGAAATGGATAACAAGATGAAGAACTGCCTTTTTTTAAGCAGCATGTCCTGTCCAATTCAAATTTTGATGTGCAGTCATTTGTAATTGAAATGGTGTTTTGCATTCACACGTATTTGTGCAGCAATATGTGAGTTGCAAGCAAAAAAAATAGATGCTTATCAATATTGTAATGTGAAGAACATATAAAATTCAGCTGTATAAGAGATTGTTCTGTCATTTTTTTAATAGGTAAAAATTGTAATCTTTGGATTTTTTCTTACTCTAAATGAAGTGTTGTAGCTTAATGTAGTTCATTACACACACACATAAAAAAATGTTTTGAATGTGTGCTAATTAAAACAGTTAAGAACTGTTTAAAATGAATACAATGATGTATTTTCATGTATGACACCAATTGTTTTTCCGATCTGACAAGTCAATACTCTAATTGGGATTCATTTAAAATAAACTGTCTGTGACTGTATAAAGTAGAGCATGCTACCCTGTGCTTTCTCTTTATTGTTAAAGCATTGAACATGTTGCTGTTCCACTAATGTTTATGACAACAGTTAATTTTAAACCTGAACAAACAATGACCAGTTACCATGGGAGACAACAAAAAACAACTAACCCAACCTAACTGCTGCACACTCTCCATTCACACAAATATCCTGGCAAATGCACGACCATATCAGAACCAAACTGTATAAAACCACAATCGTGCACACACAATTTCATCCCACCGGCAAAAGGTTTTTGATGTGTAGTGTTGCACCTGTGTCTTCCCATAATCTCAGGCCTCCCACAGAGCTGTTAAAGAATCCCAGTAACCAACAGCGATAGCTGTTTATGACAGAGCATGCACTGCTACTACTATTATCAGGAGGCTCTCTGCTATCTCCACTAGAGACACATCCATGCAAATACAGGAAAGTTCTCACATTTCACACAGGAGCATGCACACTGTGTCTATCATGTGTCCATCATATCTGCATAGAAACACACAGCATGCATAAAGTAGTATATGAAACAAAGAATTGTAGAGTATGTGAAAATCAAAAACAGATGTAGATAAATACAAAAGAAGAATTAAACAACTCAAAATCGGGTATGACAACAACAATGCCTGCAATAATAACATAAAGAACATTTATGAGAAAAAACTTCAGAGGCTTCAAAGTCTACTTTTAACTTTTCACAAAGCAAATTCTGCTGCGCATTTGAGACAGCAATGTGTTACTAATGAGTGTTAAACATCTTTTAATTGGCTTACAAGGGCAAAATGTGTCTATGTGAAGATAAGGGCGAAAACAGTAGGGAAATCTGTCTTTCATCTGCTACCTTGAGTTGTTGAAAAATAAAATTAGTAAAGCAAATTAGCAAAAGCAAAATTAGACAAATAAAAGCACAGTGCTTAGTGTCCTGCCTGGGGAACATAGCCATTGGAGACTTGCAGAACAGTGGAGGAAAGACCAGATGCTAAGGCAAAAGACCAAATGCCAGTCCCTGTACCTATTTCTGCCTATTTAAGATTAATTTAAGATACTCTGTGCATAAAATATATACAGTATGCAACATGTTTGTATATATATTTATACTGTATGTATTCATGCACAACACTGATTGACCAGAGAAAATGTTTATACACGGAACATTAAAGCCTTGATGTTGCCTCAGATTGCATTTGTGAACTGCCATATACTCTATTTGCATCTGTAATCTCCTGGGAGTAGAAACTAGCTGCACAAAGGTTTTTGTATTGTTTGTTTTGCCTTAAAATTGAACTGATCAAGCTTTTTCAGATGACAACTGTATGTGCCAGATGACAACATCCTTTTCCAACAAGGGTGGGCTAGCTAGACCTTTAACAACCAAATGCTATTACAGTGAAGCTATTACAGTGTCCATCTCTCTCTCTATGTTAAGCCTTATATCTTAAGTTTGACTCCCAGGCACGTAGATGTGATAGTTTCGGGTATACAGAGAGAAAGATCGATACTCGTTTACTGTGTTGCAACACAAAGTGTTCTCTGACATTTTAAAGCATTTGTCCCAGCAGGGTTGCGCAGTGCAAATTGGGTGCAAGGATCCATCTAAATGACTGGGGGACTGCTTGACCATTTTAGGTTTCTATTTTCAGTAACTAATCTAGTAGGGTATGGATATGGCCAGATGATGTCCAGCAAGGATACTTCATGTTGACAAGTACGTTTTATTAAAGGTTAAGGCTGCAATAATTTAAATCTTAGTCTGCAACCCGTTGGGCACCACGACTGACGGTATCATCAGTTACACAGATGTCTTACAAATTACGTTTTTATTATTATTGACATAGGCATAGTCAATCCTGCTTTGTTACACCACCTTGCGGTATGTCCATTACTGTGCTGGACGTGAGACAAACTGGAGGCCAACAGGGGTGTAAGCAGCTTATAATAATAAGTTGCTGTAAAACATTCTGGGCATAAGCAACTTGAAAACTAATATGGCTAATGCCAAACAAGACAAAACTAGTTTCAACCATGACCTCAAACAAATGACTTGGTTCTACAGGATGAGAAAAACTAATTAACAATTGTAGAGCTAGATTGGACTGACAAAACTAAAGTTATCAGGCGCTGGCAATCCCAAGAGGAATACTACAGACTGAATGCATATTTATTCAACCCAGCAAAACTGCAGCAATGACTGTGAATACTCTGGCTGGGTTGTGCAGCATTGTCATACAGTCAGAAGATTTCTGCCTCGTGGCAAGAGAACAGACAGCGAGTTTAGGAGCAACTCAGGACTTCAAACAATGATACAATGACCATGTTTTAAAAGCCATCTGTTTAATCTCATAAAGATGTGTTATTTAGAAAACAATCCACTAGACCGTGTCAGATAGGTTTCTGCTAGTCTTCAGAGCAGGATGATATGGTGTTGCATTGTAGGCAAAAACAATCAAAGATACCTAATGCCATGCCTCTTCCAGGTTGTAGTGAGTGTGTAAGGTGGTGAGAGGGCTTGTTTCAGGGTGAAATGTGATCAGGCCAGTAATGCCTCAACACCGACTGCTAGAAGAGTTATTGATTTCCTCTTCCTCTTTCTACTGAGTGATGCATCCTTGCTGATAAGCAAAACCTGGAGTAGACCAACTCTGACCCAGACGTTTTATCTTACATTTGCAAATGCTACACCAACAGAAGATGTAGCCTACGTCTGCAGCAGCGTTTGCTAAAAACATACGTAAAGGAAGATACAGTCATTTCTAGAATATTACAGACACTAAACAGTATTCTCCACAGATATACTGTATATCAATAATGATAGTAATCACAAAGTCATTACTGAAGTTCTGCAGCAATGAATTTCAGCTCAGTAAATATGCATGCATTCAGTCTCCAAGTCAGCATGAATGAAAAGATCCATATATAAAATAATTAATCATTAAATTACTAAAAGAGTCAATGGAACAACAACTTCTAACTTGGGAGGCAGAAAAGAAATGTCTGTTTAGAATAAGCACTTCAAAAAGTTTATTAAATGTGTGAGACATCAGACATCTTCCAGCACACTGAGCGTGAGACGATAGTAACTATAGTCTGTTGCTCTTTCCCCACCACATCTGGTCCAGTGAAATATCAGAGCCAGCTTGACAATGCATTTTGACCTGGGCCCTGAAGGGGACATTTTTGTTCTGAACCAGTAGTCCATAAAAAGTGTGTAATTATATGTTATTTTAATTTAACACAAAGCTCTTTATTACAGTGTTTGGCAAAAAACCTGATTTAAAAACTTTAATTTAACGCAGGCAGTGATAATGGACATTAATAAAACTACACAGAATGGCTGATAAAGCTATTAAAATAATAATAAATTACCCGTCTTTATGATTTGTTCTATAATTGTAGCTAGATGTAATTAAATGACTATGATATAAAATATAATTATTTAGTATTACATCAGAGAGATGAAGTGTCCTTCATAAAGAAAGGGACTTTGTAGCTGCACAGGATGAGCTAAATCTATCACAAGCTGGTGATGATCTGGCTGCTGCCAGAAGATGGTGGCAAGTGTTGTGAAACAGCACAAGGCCATCTGTCAGGTACTCACTGCTGACAAGAACAAGCATTTAGTGCCTACTTGGCAGGAGATGAACTTACTGAAGTCCCTGAGCGATGCTCTAAGTCGACTTCTAAAGTTCAAAGATTTTCAGTCAAGCAAATGTTAAGTGAGTTTCATAATGTGAAGCCTTTACTGCATCTCTTCCTAACAAACCTCTAGATGAGGACACAGACACAAAGAACGTGCACCATCGTTGTTTGTCTCAATGAGAAATATGACAAAACAATAGATGAGTTGCTGGACAAGTAATGTAATTGCTGGTAGAGCCACGCTTCAGACACAATGATAACAAGACTGATGGCATCAAAATAAAAAGATGTATGTGACTGTAGGGCTCGAGTCAACGAGTCAACGACCCAAAAACAACAAAAGCAGACAGAAGAAAAGCTGTGAAGGTGGAAATAGAGGTAGCTGCTGCAGCTCTACCTGCCAAGAGGAACAGATAGTTTCATTTCGGGACACTCAGACATTAGGGCAACTTAGGCTGTAGTGTGTTAATGTGAAGGGGGCATCATTGACATCTCAGAATTTATTTTTCAAAAAGCAGTAAACTTTTTTATAGTTGTAAAAAAATGAAAACATGACTGAGGTTGCAAGATGTGATGAGAATTGTGGCATGTACGTATTATGCACTATCTTGAGTTATATGAGACCTAATCAGGGATAGAAGTTGTGATGCCTTCTCTTGTATGTATAGAAATTTTATGTACAGAAAGACATGTTGGGGGAGCCGATCACTGTAATGCTGAAGAGATGAAGAAAGGCAGAAGAAAGATTCTGAATAGCACCATGAAACATTTGGAGTATGGATCTAAGAAAGCAGCTTCTTGATATTAACAAACCATTAGTAATAAAGATCTGGCATAGAAAACCCCATTTTTGTAATTGAGAAGCAGTTTTGCCAATCCTAATAAAGACTACGATCACCCAGTCAGGTAGTTTAAAACCGGTGGTATAAACACAGGAGTTCACTGAAATACCTCAAAGGAATTCTGAAGTACGTTAATTTTAATTGCGTTGTCTTTGCCTTTTAAGGTAAGAGGTAGCCACTTTCTGAAAACCTGATTTTATTTGAAGGAGTGGTTTAAACTTGGCTGAGAACATCTTGGTAAGTAAGCAACACGCAGTATATGATGTTCTCAGCCATGTTCAAATCTCCAGGTGCAGCCTGACTGGCAGAGATGAAAAGGTATGTCAGCCTGCTTGATCTTCATGTCAGCCGGGTTAGTCAGAAAACATTTGTTTTTCAAATAGGGTTGTACGTTATATAGAAGAAAACAAGTACATCATCTGCATAAAAAGCCAGTTTGTATTCCATCCAATTACAAAATATGCCTTGGAAAATAGACATTGGCTTCAGAGTGGCTGAGGTGAGGAAATAACAGGTTCAAAAGTGAACGTTGACAAAGTGAAAATAAGTGGATCGCACTATAGGTACATGTATAAAAGAACATGAGACTAATGCAGACATCCCAGGAGACTGCTGCATATTAATAGTGATTCCCTGAGGCCTGCAAATCATAAACACGATCACAGAAATTGCATATTTCCTCTCTTCTTGTCGTAAGTGGATCTATGACTTGCCTGTGAGGAGCAGAGAAACTGTTGCGTGTGCAGGAGGGAAAGAGGGTTGAGTGTGTTGGACATATGAGAGCCAGACAGCCCATTCACAGACACAACAGGGTGGGAGATGCTAGGTAATGGTAGGATTTTACTGTTGGTAGTTTAACCAACAGGTTAAATTAAATTTAAAGGTGATCTAGACAAATTAGTCCTGATGCTTACTTGACAACCATCATTATAGTCGTAACCATAAATACGTACGTAACAGTCAGTCATTTCTATTATGTCACAATTTGGGAGGAACCAGAAGATTTAGCTGTAAAACACTTTTAAATCCTAAACTAAAACAGCTAATTTGAACGGGCGACTAGTGCCTCTTTAAGAAAGCGATATCGTGTCTACATTGAAGGTTGCATGAAGAAAGTGTGAGCTGTCTGTCAGCAGCAGCGCTGTTGCTTCGGAAGAGCTCGGCGCCCAAAGATAGCATTTCCAATCATGTCAAGTGCTGGAAAACTAAAATGTGAACAGGAAATCATCATGGGCTCAGTATTCATTCAAAAATTAAAGCAGGTCTATGGTATTTACAATAACTATTGAATATAATTCACAGCACCATTGATGAATGGTCTGTTTAAATAGCATGTTGTCATTAAATTAATCAAAATCTTCCCAAGGGAAAGAAAAAGCATGAACGGGAAACTGTTTTTGTTGTTTTGATTTTTATTGTGTTTGACAGGATATTTAGGGAACAAAAAACTAAACTCCAACTTATTTTGAGTTAAATGACAAAAGCCTACAAAGCCTAACTGCATCCCTTTGATTAAATTCATCATATGTCCAGTAATACTGGGAAAATTATGGAGCAAAAATATTTGTTTTGACACATTTGCTTTGTTCTCAAAACTAACATTGCATTTCATTTTATTTATCTTCCATCTGTTAACAACGTGCTTGTATTTCAGACATGCTGATCCACACAGCTGCCTCTAAATCACACCAATTAAACTTGTGTTTTGCTACAGATACAATCCATTCGGTGTTAGAATTCTAATATCTATATGTATTTGTTATTCATTGCCAAGAAAATGTGAGACACTTTGCAATTAGTGTTAATTTTTCTAAGTGCCAGGGTAAGGACACAATCAACCCCATATTTCACTCCGTAAGTTTAAACGACAAAAAACATCCCTCAAAAGCAGCCAACTGCTCATCCCTTATCACAAACTGTGTGTGAGAGGTTCTCTGCACCCAAGCAGCAAACCGAGGATGTGCTGAGGAGATAAGGTGAACTAAAAACCCCAGAAGAATAACGGTGAGTTTATTGCACTGATGAACAGGCCCTCCCTAATGTGTTGCTGTGACACAAAGTTACTTTTTGTTTAACAAACTTAATGCTTTTTGACATTTTTCACAGTTTTTCATTATGTTTAATGTTAATTTGTAAATTACAGTAAAAACTACAATAGGAACAACATCCTGTATCTGTCATTCAGGTGGTCATTGTTACATCATGTCGCGTCTAATTCGCACAAAGCTTAACACAAATTATTCTTGTCAGCAACTGACGTTGCACCGTTGCTTCAATCTGTGTCACTTCTAGTCTCCCAGTACTCATCTGACATGAAATAAATTACAACAACAATAATTGTGCTTGCTATTGCTGCTGATGTGAGCACACGGTTAAGTCCAGATTTCTATTACTTTAACAATTCAGAGACAGTCACAGAGCTGTGGTGCTTGCTGCTCAAATGAGTCAAAGGTTGCTGAGGTTTCTTAATTTGGGTCAAAATACAGTACAAGCAAAAATATAATGTGAAAATTCAGCAAGATCTGTTTGTAGTAATTAACACGTCAGATTAAAACACTGATCTGAGAAGTGAGGAATAACAACATTACTGTAATTCATCCTGAGGAAAACATGAATATCTGTACCCGATTTTAGGGTAATTCATTCAATAGTTATTGACTAAGTAGTTGTGGACCAACAGATCATTCCTGCCTGCTAGCAAAGCTAAAAAACAAAACACAAAATACAGGCAACAGAGGCCAGGTGCCAAAGTAGATCTAGCTGAACAAAGCACTATGGAGTCTATTTATTGATTTATTTGTTATGTATGTTCACACTTTAGGTTCCAAAGAATTGTTTCCATAAATGTTGTGTGAGAGAACTACATTTTCGCACATATGGTTATAATCAAAATAGATTTCTGTCTGTAAAAGACAGAATAAATCTTTCAGTCTTTACATAATTAAGTTTTTTTTGGGCATACATTATGCAGTATGTACCGTAGCTGAAATATTGATACTTGTGCCATGAAGAGCCAGAAAAGCTCACTGGTGTCTATGCTATGGAAGAAGCCCCGTCAGTCCCTTAATACCAGGAAGCAGCTCAGTATAATTATTCTGCCCTAACCTTGTTTATTCCTTTATGACCGTGGGCAGCCAGGAGATCAGCTTTTATTGAGGTGTCTTTTTTGCTGCCATCCAGATTACTGCAGCACAGTGTCTGAATACTGCTTACACTGGCACCACAAGCCATAAACAGATGGCAGTTTGGCGGGAACTTAGTCTGATAAAATAACAATGCAAGGAAGTGAAATAATAATCAGTGTGAGAGGTTATGCAGGGTACCAAGGATGGCTGTGCATGGGATCAAGCCAAAGTCTGGTACTTAAAAACATCTCTGTTCTGTCGAGAGCACGTAGAGGGGCAGTACAGTGTTTTGAAAGGCACGAAATGTAGATTATGTAGTACAAGTTTGTCTATTTAAAATTTTGTCATAACAGTTCAATAGTGTTGCTCTACATCTGAACATGCTGCAGTATATTTCCCAACACTGTCTCAAATATTCATGTTCAACTACTTGCATTGCATAAATGCTCCAGTGATTTATATTCACAGGAACATTTAGTTCCAATACAGGAAGAACATTCTTACAGTGCAGCAAAGGCACAGAGAGGAGGTTGAGAGGATGGAGGGTTTTAAGACGGGAGACAGGAGTGTCCTGTCATTTTTGAAGATCTCAATATTTAACCATGACCTTTCCCAAACATAACCTAGTGCTTTTAGTAGGTCAATAATAATTATAACAGCCTGACTCATACTTTAGCTACCAAGAGGGGATAGAAAGTTTAATGAAGAAACTAATTTTAAACATTGAAAGTGATTATTCTTCTGATATGTTCAATTAAACAGATTTTTAAAGGAGGCCGTCCTCCAAATAAACTGTCAGCATCACACAATTCAGTAATTGGCCAAAAGTATGCAGAGGGGTGAGGTTGGTGTGACTGAATGTCAGTGTTTAATATGGGATTAATTTCAGACTATTTTCAGTTTTTCTCTAAAAAAGCAGCACTGTTTTCTTTTAACCGTGGCAACGATCATTTCCTAGCCTTAATGATGTTATTTTAACCCCCTAACCAATTCATGTTTGTGCCTGCACTGCTCGACAAAGCACTTATACTCCTAAAAGCAGTGGAACATCAGATTGGATGCTTATGTATGTTATGATAGGTGTTTATTTACTGGACGGTGATTATATGAGGAACATTTTATCGTATAAACTGAGAGCTTTATAAATAAAAATAAATAAAATCCCCTCTGAACATCTAAAGCTATTGCTGTAATTCTTCTTGTAACTGGCTACGGTTGTTGTGTTAGAGTAGCTAGATGTGAGGAGAAAAAGCTACACGTGGAAAGAAAAGCGGAATGCTGTTACGCTTCTGACCAGCGCGAGAGGCTCAGGGGATTTCACACACATCCTCACCTCTGCGGTGGGTCTCCGTGCTTTTTGACAGTCTCAGTAACAAGCAGTTGGATCTCTTTAGACATGGCACAAGACACTTAGACATGCCTGTGTGGTATGTGTGTATGTGAGAGCAAGAGACAGGAAGAAAAATAGAGAGGCAAAATAGAGACAGTGGAAGAATGGCTCAGGAATATGTCAAACCAAAAGGCTGCAGCCACTTGTGGATGACTGCACAGAAAACACAGGTTGACCTTTCTTTCATTCTCACAGTAAATCTAAACCTGGAGGAAGTCCAATGCATACCTTTATCTGTGTTTTACAACAAAAGCAAAGTTGCTGTCACTGAAATTAAGCTGAGTTTTATGTTAGATGTCAGAGTGGAACACATCAAAAAATGCACTTGTTCATTAAATCTGCCACAGTGACACCTAGTTCCTAACAATTCTTACAATCCAAACTATGACATACCAGGCTTTGAGAAACAATGTCTTTTTGTTTGAGGCAAATTCCTGGCGTGACCCTTTGCCTCACTCCTCACGCTTGCACTTCAATACAACCCTACACAGATGCTATACAGATGTAAGTGATAGGCTATTGCGATCAATCCTTAAAAGGAAGCGCAACCATCTGCGTATTGAACAGGCACTCAAAAGAGACGGAGAGGGAGAAAAAGCACACACTCACTCCTGTGTAAACATGCTTCAACAGAAGGAGAGGGTCTTTAAATGCCGCAGGCAGAGATGTGGGGTTGTGCAGGGGGTACAGGAGAGTGAGGAAGGGAGTTGAAAGGATACTGCAGGGAAGCTTGGAGCATTTGAGGAGATGTTAGTAGTCACACCTCCTGCCTGGGGAGTGCTATCTAGCAGTGGGATATTATGTGTTTATGTGAGAGAGGAGAAACAAAACAGACTTCTCATCTCAGGACAGACGGCTGTCAGATGATAGAGACCATGTCTACCACTGTGCTGTACTGTGTCCATCTGTACCACACAATAAATATGCACTATGTAAAGCTGACATGCACGAACTGAAACACACCCATGCAATCGTTGACTGTAATGCACGTTCTGTGTTTCTTTAACTTACACATTTACATGCATGAAAAAAACGTACATCAAAGCTTGCCAAAGCTCATACACTTGAGAGGGCAGTGAGTCAACAAGCTGATTACACAAAGACTTGAAAATGATCCAAGTACCGTATCACCACAAAGCAAGGTGGCAGTGACAGGACTGCTTATAATACAGTCCAAACACTTCTCCTGGCGGATGTACTGTAGACAGGCTTACATACACAGTTAACAAAGCAGTAACTGTATTACAAACATGAACACTTGCAGGGACAAGAAAACACACACACACACAATCGTACATCTCCAACTGCCCTATGTCTCATTCACTCAAACATTTCTGCCAGAGCTGCTCCACCCCTTCGCATTCTCTCTGGCTGCTTCTTGCCTGACACGCACAGACAAACACACACCAACTTGGCAGAGGGTGTATCCTATTTCATCCAATAATATCAACCCAGGTGACGTGACTGTACCTGGCACTGGAGCCTAAAATAGCTTTTAAATTCGATTGCCTAAATTCTCTGGGGAAGTCACGGTGGTCTCATCTGTCTTTCTCAGTATCAAGAGCTCATTATCTGTTAACCAGTTCCAGATGAACCCGACCCCAACGCGTAGATCTGAAAACACAGGTCTCATTGAAAAGGAGAAAAAATTACCTGCTCAAACACAAGTGCACACAAGCATCATGGGTGGGCCTGCACATATTGTTAGTCCACACATCCATTCACATACAACTAAGCAGAAAATGCAGATAAAGAGAATGTGACTTCTTTCAATACTACAGTCTGAGCTGTCCCAGCAGTGTACAGCATCTTAATATTGCCGATTTCATTGGAAGAGGTTGTTGTGCACTTGATGAACTAGACTCAGCTTACCTGAATTGATTGCATCTCATTTTCTTTTTATCAATATTTAATGGACTTGCCAACACAGCATCTTAGAATGAACTGCTTTGCTGGCTTGTGTTTACCTCTCTCTGCTCCACTGACACGATAACTGTGTTCATTTAGCTCAACTGAAAATAAAAATTGATGAAGACAGAGACATTTTAAATACTTATGTATAAAATTAGATATGGTGGGTGTCAATATAAAATATGTGCAATAACACTAACAGAAGAACATTCACACTTGGCAATGGTGTGTTACAGATATATGCAAGTCAGTGGAAAACATTTCAAAATGGGTAAAAAACTTACACTATCTATGAACACACAGAGGAGAAGAGGAAAAGTAAGAGCCCAGAGGACAATAACAGAAAGAACTGGAGCAACTTTTAACAGGAGAGTCTGAGTTGTCACACAAGCACATACACCACACTGGCTGTTTGCAAACAGTCCACCAGGGCAAAAATTCACTTCACCTTCAATCTGAATGCTCCAGGGGAAAGTCAATTCTAGGACTACTGTCTGAATGTAGGTAAAGTGCAGACATATAAATGACTATTAATTATCAGAGATTGTACAAATGTGTTAACACTGATAAGAGAGATACAAAATAGTATCAAAAAGATTTATAAAGATCTTGGTCAAATATAATCTTACAAACCTGAAACATATTCGAAGAGTGCCACTGGTTGACTGGCACAACACAGTTTATAGCCTAAAATTATATTTTATATTGGGTATTTGGTGGCTAATGAACCTTGAATGCCAAAGGTGACAGTCAAGTGATGGATTAGCCACAGCAACAACTGGCTTTTGCTGCCGAGGCTTGTTGTTACTGGTCTGTCAGAAAATATCCAACACAGGAGAGAGACAATGTAAAAAACACCAGTCATAGCCGAGGGCTTTACATGGGTGAGATTACAATGAGGCTGATCTGAAAAGAAGCCAGAGAAAAAAACTGACATATTGTAAAATAAATCTGAAAAGTTGTCCATTTGACAAGAGCTTCTTGTCGTCTGCCATCCCCAGAACTAACTACAAAGCATGAGACACAGCTCAAAATTAACATGACGAGGCAAACCACTGTGCTAATGCACAAATGGACTAATATCTTGCATAATAAAACTGCCAGCATTTATGGGGGCCCCTGCATCTAGTGAATGATGATCTGTGGCATGTAATAGTTCCCATCCGGCACACTGACAGGAACATTATGAGGATGGAGAGTGATGAGATCCTCATAAGCCGCTGTTACTGTATGGAGCCATGCTGAGTGGAAAAAGACTCTCTTTGACTCCTATTGCACTTACAACACGGCTAATATGAGTGGGAGCACTCACTTCAAGAGACAATGCAGACCAGAACATTATGTGGGTGGTTCAGCCATAAAAAAATCTTCTCGGGCTATAAAGGAATTATACAACCAAATTACATTTGGCTGTAATGAGCATGAACATTCACCTGTTGTTGATTTTCTTCCTCAGGTGTTATCAGTTTAAGTGTTTAAGCACGATTTTCAAACCTTCTCTTGGGTTCCTGTAGAATACACCATGCATAATACAGCTTACACTGCTGTATAAAGGGCGACCCAGCCACAGCAAGTAAAAACATAATTCATTCTTATGCCTGTCAGTAATCTCCTGCTACTTTTCAAAAAATTAGCCACAACTTGTGAACTTTCATTTGTCATAATTACATTATACCGGCAGTGTTGTGTAATCCCAAACGGTTCGTGTCTGAGTGCTTGCTGCGTAAATCACAATGTTTATTGATACTTCACTGCTGGACTCTCACAATAATACTGTACTGTATGTGCTAAAAGCAGCAAAACATCAGTAACTGTGTTGCTTTTTTTGCAGAAAGCACAGAACATTGAAGGTTTTACATTTCCATTAAATTAGTCCTGCAAATCATTTTTTCCAATCTTAGCACTTGTATTTGCTGCCAGAAAATAACAGCTATCCCTTGCCTACTGCAATACAAAGAATGATGTTTTCCAGGTTTTATTCTTTGAACTAACCCTTTTCTTAATCAACTAAACCATTTTCCTCACCCTATGGGCTCTTGCAAGTCTCTCATTTCAGATGTCGAAACCAAACGGGGAGGCTCTGAGGCCCTTAAACTTATTTAAACAGTGCTGAGAGTGAGCATATTACTCAATGCAGAGGTTAGTGGATGAAGATAAACACCATAACCACTCAAGTGTCTCAGTCATTCCTGAGGGCTATGATCCAAAGGTTGGAACCATTTTGTAGCCCTAAAACATTAATGTATGATCATACAAATCAGAGAAGCACCACTGGAATACAGCTCCTCTCTCTATCTTGTCCCCTGAGCAGAATTCTTTCCCATGGGCTAATTGCTTTATCTACTGCATTTCAATGTATTCATAAGAGTTTAGAGGGAGAGAGGGAGACATGAAAAGCAGTTAGGCAGTGGAAAGCAGAAGTAAGAATGACACTGCAGGAAGGAAACTCTCCAAATGGCCTGGATTTGACTGATATTATTCTATAATCTCTCTTTCTGGCTTCCCCTGGGTGCCCTTAACCAGTGCTGTGTGAGAATTAATGTTTCACTGTGTTGTCATCCATGAACAAGGTACTGATGAAGCTGAAATATAAAGTGGTGTATTAAAAGTAGCACCTACTGCTTTCTTGAACAGAGTCTCTTGAACATTTCGTTCTCATGTGCATCTCTGAATCATTTGGTTCAGGGGTGACCTGCTGATCACTCCATATTAGCATTGATATGAAAAGGCTCAACTGTGACAGGAAAGGGTTGACTAACTGAAAAATGAAGGTCATTAAGCTCTGTAAATATTGAACAAACACCTACGTTAAAGATCAGCGTGATGACGCACAGAAAGAAAAATTAGTCCACTGTACATAGTGCTGTCATTAATCTGGTGTCTAATCAGAAGGTTGGGTTTAAGTCTTTTAAATCATTTATCAGAAAATGATGTCAGAACATTATTCTGGCATTTTAAAAAATCACAACATCTACAGAGACATTCTGAATAATTCAGATTTTTTTGTTGGAGTTATTCACTGTTAACTGCTTATTGAGTGAATTGTGTTTTGTTCTACCTACATATAAGACCTGGAAGATGTGAGCTGGATGCATGAATGAGGAGCTGACAACCTTGAGCACACAATCGCCTTGTTTGAAAGTGACTGAAGTTGTTGATGTTGGATCAGCTGACAATCAGCTGCCGGGCACACATGATTCGCTGTAGATGTCCTGCCTGAACTAACACATTGCTTCATTAACTTATTTTATCTATTCTTCTTCCAAATCCCAAAACGGACGGATGATCCACTTTACACGCGTTGAACTGCTGAACTCCCCTCGAGCACAAACCCTCACTTTGTTGTATGCAAATGAAAATCATCAGAAAAAAAAGTTTTGTTTTTTTTCTTGCTTCAAACTCATCAAGCTCCTGAAGAAACCTGAAACAACTCAGTAGGCTTTAGATTGTTTCACTCTGTTGCTGAGTGACTACGATTACCATACAATAAAACATTTAGCTGTTGGCAAACAAATACTCTTCATTGTTAGGTTTTCAGGGCACGCAAAGAGTGTGAACCAGGAATTTCAGAACAAATCCATATCCGGGACCTGTCACATTAATGGATACATATTGGCTTGCTGACTTGTTTGTCTATGTGACACAAAGTAACTGTGCCTTTTATGTCTCATGTTTCGACGGCAGCCCTCTCTGTAAACATTACATAAACGCACAATACAATGAGAATCACGTTTCACAATACATCTACAGGTCTCCTCTCCTGATCTGACAGAAGTAGCGAATAATAGTAGCTTTCCTGCGACGCCTTTCCTTTCAGAATTGATTTCAGGACCTCACAGTTAGTTATGTAAAACTCAATGAAGCCTGATCTCTAGTTAATCGTGGAGCTTATGAAAACTAAAAGTGACCAGGCTTTCATTGTCATATGATTTTCTCAGGGGATCTAATAATATAGATCCTTAATCTAGATTAAGGGTGTTTTAACCTCTTTCTGAAGATACAACACACTATGACAGCTATGCTGATAATATGCCTCAGATTCCTTGAAATGAACATTTGCCAGTGTCATGGAGGTGATAAACTTAGAGCCCGTTAATGTACACTATCCAAGAATACAATATATGGCTTCCCATGACTGTCAATTCTGTGGACATTTAATGAATACAGTACTTTTTAAGAAGCACTGCCTGTGGGGGTGGACAGAATGAGGATATTTTGAAAATGCAGTTGGTGTTGCTGACACTCCAGAGATCCACATTCAAATCAATGTTTTGATTTGCCACCTAACACGGGGGTATTTGTTTCCACCAATAGGAAGACACTGGCAAATAGAAACTTTCTATTCTGACACAACTAACACTTTAAATTCAGACAAACTTTGATGAGTGACGTTTAAAGTTACACAGCTCAGAATTTCCTAACGCGGTCGGTAAGAGGGAAAATTTGTACAGTTTGTACAAAAATAGTTTATTTGTTTGTTCTTTTAAATTATGTACAACTTTCTTAATGCAGTTCTTTGACATTAAGGCAGCTGAGCAGGTTGTGTTGACTGTGGAATAAAGAGGGGAACAGTGACAGTTGCCTTGGTGGACAACAAGAGAAACGTAGGCTGGTGTGAAATGACAATGATGCTGTGATTTACACTTTCTCACTTCTCTCAGTCTCTTGAGCATACATATTATTATTATTAGACTAAATATAAATGCCTTCTGTTCTTCGTGTTTGTCAGGAGTTTTGACATGTAACATCTGAAATATGTAATTATCATCACAGTGGGCAATTACTTTCAACAAAAATGAACTGACCTTACTTTCAGCATAATGCAGATTGTGCTGAGCAACTCAGACCAACATAGTGTGAAGTGGTTGAGAAGGAGACACAAAAGCTTTCCTGACTGAACTCTTTGTATTTCCTTATGGTTCTAAAACAAATACTTAACAATAAATGCTTAGAAGCTGCCCTCACAGAGGTGAGTGCTTACTACATCCGAGTAGCCCAGAGATAATTAAGCACTTTGATAAACTACAAGTGGTGTTTCTCTGTTTCATCTGGAGTCCGTCACCTCTGCACACAGCCTCCACTGGACATCACGGATGTGAGTCACAGACTGTTAAAATTAACTGACAGTTCTACAAAATCTTTGTAATTTGTCCCTGAGTTTGTAAAAGAATATTAAATGATAACAGATTTTTGACTGCAGTCAACAGAATACGAATTGGCTATTTGTGGCCTACATTTTTCACCATACAAACTCTAGAGCAAAGTATGAGAGATTTAAAGCAGCACTGAGACATACTGTGCTGTAGCTTAGCTTTTCTTGGATTGTTTCCAGAATAATGTGAATGTGGGTCTTTGGTCCCCAGATGAACATGACTCATCCATCAAACTGACATTATATTAGCCACTGGAAACATACATTACAGCTGATGTGGAAATTACCACTGAAATATGAATGCACTAAGGGTGAAAGGGGGGTTGAACCCTGTTATGTAATTTGAGGTCAACCAACACAACAACTGTTGCCTTTTGGTGGCCATCTATGCTCCTTGCCTTCCGAGCTGACTGGAGAGAAAAATCCACAGAAATTAATAAGTGAACTATAACCTCTCGTTCGTGTCTTGCGGCTCATCACTTAACTTTATGCCTGTCACGTTAACTTGAGTTAAGATTATATAATTATGTGTTTGTCAAAGATGATTCTGTTTTCCTGCCAGTGAAAGCTGATAGTGCATTTATTTCTAAGAGGAAACATATTACAGAATTACACATATTACTTGACTACTACTCTTAGTAATCTTCCTCTGGTAGATAGAATTTGTAGTGCTCTTGGCACTGATATGTGTGTACTGTTGATCACAATGACATCTAAATTACTAAACATGAGGCATATTAGCAGCTATTATCATTATGTTAAACACTCAGAACTGCACTAATGAATCCAATGCTTAATGAATTTAATGTATTAATTATAAAAAAGATTGCTGTGAAAACATTATTGTTGACACATACCTGCCTTTATTCATATTTATTAGATCTAATTGATTTATTATTTATTTATTTAGTTGTTGAAGTTTTAGTAAAGCTACAGTATGTAATGATTACTGAAAATCTTTAGTATAAATATACTCCAAAACAACTTAATGTGGACAGTCAGGCAGATATTGCCTGCAGGTGTTGAACTGAGCCTCAAATTTATAACCAATCATTACAAATCCCAAGTGAGATGAGACTAAACTTTTTTTTTTGAGAGTTGAAACAGCTCTTTTTCCTAAAATAAATTCCTCAAAACTGACTTTAAAGATATCACAAGAAATAAACCATCACCACAGCTCGGTTGGCAGTGTCCCCTCAGGTTTTCTGCTGGACTTTAAAGCTCTGTTCTGACACCATGCCATATGGGCCCTGTGACTGATAGGTGGGAGGTCTCTTATGTATCTGCACCCAGGGGCAAATCATTGTCTAATCCATCATGGAACACCGATGAGAAACATGAAATTTCTGCCACGTTATGTATTCCTGTTAAACAAGGAGTAATACCAATGTACCAATGTGTATGCTGATAAACTCCTCAAGGAATAATCAAGTGGGAGCTGAGTGTAAAAAGTATGAAAATGAGTTATTACTGGGTCATTAGTAATGACATATGAGTTTGTTTCTTTGGAACTGTGACAATGCGTCAATAATGAGCATGCACAACCCACAGTACGTTATCAGCACAGTGCTATTATCTTTATTCATATTTTAACAGGTCTGCACAGGTTTGTCAATCTAAGATTCATTCATAATTAGCGGTTTCCATGTACATTGTGTATAAGCGTATTACTTAAGAAACTTTTTGTGGTGAACTGTGGTGAACTTTTAAACCAGTCTTTGCTCTCGAAATTCCCATTTTTTGCCAGACTTTCAGTTCCTTCTGTTAATGCTGACATAATCCATTTACATAAACAAAGTCACACATTGCAATTCAAATAATCATATTTACTTAGTAAACTGCAGTTGGAGTGTAAAGTACACATCATGACTGTTCTTCTCATCTTTCATCAAATGTGTTGTATTTGGTTACTAAGCAAGGATGAGAAAATACATAACAAGCCAAATGTAGATTCTAAGGAAATTACATTATATTTATTTTTGTATTTAAAATAAAATATATGAATACACTAGTAACAAAGTTAGTACATTTCAATTTACTAAGTTGTTGCTAGTCACCAGTTTGGCCAAAATTATCTGCCTTGTGCATGGTTGTATATAAAATATAAATCATATCCAAAATGATTGTGACTGAATATGTAAGCTCATTTTTAAATATTAGTATGCCTCTTTAATTACAGATAGTTATGCTGCAGTTCATAAAAAGGGCAACTTTTGCAGGCATTGTAAACTGTTTATTTAATCCTTCTGCAGCTTTTCTTCTGCCTGTTCCTCAATCACCCCTTTCCTGCCTCTCTTGCCTTCAGTTGAGGGATTTGTGCAGTGATAATGCTGCCCTTACAGGGGTTAGACGGAGGACCGAAGAGGCTGGATGAGATGTCATTGATCAGATGCGACTGGCTATAGTGGATTCCTTTGATTGAGTCTGTGGTTCAGCTGTGGGCAGTATCAGCTCTTGTCAGACTGTGCATCACATTACCAGTTACATCTCTAGAGCATTTCCTGTACAGCTCTCCCTCACCTCCTCCGTTCTCACAGGTCTGCACAGTTTTTGTTTTGAGTCACGAGTTGGGAAACATTTAGCTTGGAGAGATCCTACTGTCGTTTGTGGACACAATAAATATCTCTCAGGATATTCAGAATTTATCATTTTAAGAGATGTTACATAATATTTATTTGGTGCTTTTCACAGTCCCAAGGACAACCTCAATATGTAAGTGTCAATCTGACTGTCTGTCTGTCTTGTTGAAAAATAATTCCTGTCTTGGTGATGCACGATGAGGTTTTATCCTGGCAAACATAAAGCACACAGAGGCTCACTTTTATGGTTGCAGCTTAAGCCTCAAACAACCTCAATACAACATAGTAGAGCAAAGACAATTCTTTGTCAAGTCCTGCAATGAATGTTTCTGATTGTGACTAATTCATTTTAGTGTATTTTGTATCCATAAACGATGTGTCCTTTCATCAGAAGCTTGGCATTTACCTGAGAAGGCTACAGTAGTATTTCTACTATAAATGCTACTTTAGTATGCTCTGCACTGCTGTTTAAAGAAATGACACTGGAAGCAATTTTAAATTTAAAAAGTACTATCTGCAAAACCGGTAATAAAAAAAGGTGTCTGTACTGCAGTGATAAAATCATGTAAAGGGAAATTAATTAACTTCCACTGACCCAACCAGAAAATTAAACTAGAAAAGCGAAGTAAGACAAATGATCAGTGGACCACAGATCCAATGTTTGTTCAGTCCTCAGTGACAGTCACTGTTGTCTTGTTTATCTGGGCAGTCAATCCACGTTGCTGGGTTTTCTTGTGCAAGATTTTGTCACAGATGACAGAGACCCTTCCGATTGACCTCACCCCTCCTCATCATCCACAAATAGGAGAGGGAAAAGTCAATGGATCAGCAGCAGCTCTCTCCTGGATACCGCTACAGTGCAAGATTTTATCTCTAAATCCAATCTCAGACATCTTTTGTCCTCTTTTATCTGTGATAAAACTGGAATGACATCTCTTAAATGCTGCTCACTCAATTCTTCCAAACAATGGAAGGTGAACAGCTTCCTATTGCTTCTGAATTATTATATTATATTTTTTTAAATAGTAAACATACAAAACATGAGCAAACTTTTTAACTTTGAGGTTTTTATCTTTCTCCCAGGAAAAATTATCAACTTAATTCAGTCCAAGATGAATTTTTTTTCACAACAGGCAACATTTTCTGATCAGTTCTCCAACGTGTGTCAGAACTGAATGATATGCTTGGTAATTCCATTTATTTTGTATTGGCCCTCAGGTATGAAGCAGCAGAATCTATGTGCCCCTGCAGTACCTGTGATGGTACCATGATGCTGAACACAATTGTTGTTTGAGCAAAAGAATTAATGCCACACACCAAATTGAGTAACACCAACCAAGATTTGCTAAAGTCATTCTCTGTATATTTTGTATTTCTCTCCTTCATGCTTTTTGTCACACTAGCACACACAGACAGGTCCCAAGGTTGCAACAAAGTTAGTTGAATTAAACAACACACGTTAAATGCCAAAATCAGAAAAAGACTGATGTTTGTTAGCAAGTTAATTAATTGATAAATGCAAAAAGAGTTTGTCCCAGTCCATGCTAATATGACTCATGTTGAAAGAACACCAACTATTCAAAAATCAATTTCTTTGATATCGCTCTGCTTGTCAAAAACAATTTTCCAGTGACTACATAACTTTTTATAAATAACTTGGGTCACAGGTTTCTTAAAGAAGAAACCCACAGAGGCTGCACGAGGTTCCTGAAGCTAAACACTATGCATCCTAAGGTATTTAGCACAACAGAGGCTGATGTGAATATCATTTTTGCAGCTATTTGCTAAAGCAATGTAGTGCACAAATTAAAATGCTGACCTGATAATGGCACTATATGAAAAGTCAGAGGATCAGTTCATCCTGACAGAACATAATAGCTGAGCTACTTCCTCTATGATCACGATGAGTTAAGATAAAAGGAACTGACTCCTCTCTTGTTAGTGTACTGTTGTACCTGAGCTACTGAGGACAGTTTAAACGTTTAAACTGTTGAAATGTTGATACATTATAGAGCGAAAGCAACAACTTTTTTTTTTATCTTCATCTGCAAAGAAATGTTAATACTAATACTAAACGTGGGATGTAATGTGTAAAAGTGAAATTAAAGGATACTTTAGTAAAAACGAATTAGATGATGCTTTCAAGATGATGTAACTTGCATGCAATTCTAAATTATACAATTATACAGCGGGGGAAATGAAGAGTAAGGCCGAGAAAGAGAGGAGGTTGTGTTGTTGAGAACGTCTTTCATATGTTGGGCACTAGAGTCAAAGCACGTACAAAAGTAAAAAACACAAACAAAAAGGAAATGGGCTGCAAATCATAAAACACGTAGAGAAAAGAAATGCGCTGCAAATCACAAAATGCAGCAAATAGAAAAGCACATAGAAAAAAAAATGCTGCGGATAGATGATCCAAAACCGGACGTGCTCCAGGTCACCACATGGTTTTAACGAAACTATCAAATTAGTCAGTAACTGTCATTAGATACCTACCTAGCTAAGATTATTTGTTAATTAATTAGTGGGGTATACTAGCAAGGCTACAGTGGACTAGCTAGCAGAAGTTGCTAGCTAATTTACAGTATCCAGACTTTCTTTCATTCACAATAATGTGTGTAACACTAGTGATAATCAATGAACAAATTAAAACATGCATAAAACATTGTTCAGCAAAGCATAACAACACAATGCATGACACCCTTTTTGTTTATTAGTATGTATATGGGTATACCTGTGCTAAACATCAATAAAGACTTTTCTCAAAAAGCACAAATACATTTTGTTAATTGATCACATACACGCAAAATCCATATATGGAACCAACTCAGTCCAAACACCCCAATCTGTGCTGGTCGTTAGTCCTACTTGGTCTGTGTAGTCACTGGCCCCCATTAGCTCATCACTCCCCCTAGCGTCCTGGAGCTAGAATTTCAGGACATTTAGGATAATCTACTGTATTTATCGTATTTTGTTTTGTATGTGTTATTCTATTTGCCGCATTTTGTGATTTGCAGTGCAGTTCCTTGTGGCCACCATACTTTCATATAGTCAAAAAACACTTCAGTAGGCCTATTTAAACACAGTAACAGCCTTTCAAAACGATATATATATATATATATATTTTAGACTTCATTTGTCTTCCTAGAATTTCAGAGTTAGGATGTTTTCTTTTTAACCAAATGGCAGCATCAGCACAGTAATTTCCAGTGGGATGACAAATCAACCCTACCCTAGAGACAGACAAACATGGCATGTGTGATGGATAGCCAAGCTGTTAAAATGTGAAAATGCACAAGTTGGAATGAGACAAGACAGCAGCATAGTCTATGCCAAGAGGCATTTTGCCAATATGAAACTACCCATTATCATGACAAATAATCTTTAGGGAAAAAGGTGATTCAAAACTATGTTGCTCAGGGTTACAATGATGATAGTACCACGAGTGAAAAAAATCACTGCAGTGCAGTGTGTGACATAAACACATAACAGCCAAACTATGGGTAAACGTAATCGATTCAACTGAGTGTCAAGAGGAATGATAAATGGGAAAAAATTGGGAAAGTGCAAACAGGCTGCAGCAGCTGAACACTGAAATATTACAAAAGACAATGCCAGGAAAAAACAAGTAGGCAAAGAGGCGTGACATTCAGATGTGACAGTGGAGAAAAGGCAGGTCAAGGTAAGAGGAAAAAAATACAAGCACATAAAAACTAGTTACGACCTGTAATGGGGTGATTATGTAGTTTCAACAGCTGACTGAGCTGGTGGAGTTATGGGAGGCTGCAGTGCAACAAGGGGGTGTCGGGGGCAAAAGAGGCAGGGAATGTATCCTCTCTTCTGGGGTAAATTGTGTGTGACTGCTTTGCGTGTCCATCATTGCTCTCTACGGTCTAATTACAGTCTGTTCCACCTGGCTACACCGCTCTGTCCTCCTCAGTTCAGAATGATGGTAATGTACAACTGCTCTGAGATTCAGAGATGAGCGGTTAAAGCTGGAAATAATTGCTGTTTGGAACAAGTCAGCATTTAGCTGTTTCTCTCTGTGTGTCTCTCTCTTTACATCTTAGACTCACACTTAGCTGCAAAACAACACAAATATGTGATTTGCCTTTCAATTACTGCAAAAACTCTAAGAAGGGTGTTTTTTAAAACTATATTCAGTGGGATAAATATTACAATGGAACAAAAAATGACTAATCAAAGCTTAGCAACTGTCCTTGTTTGGATTTCAGCAAATACTTGCAGGGAGATGTCTTATTATTTTTTTACAAATCCAAAATGATAAGAGTTAGATAAGAGTCAGGAATGGATGCATATTTGTGTTTATGTGTTCTAACATAAGTTATACACATTGGCACCTTATAAGTAGTAAGCAGTAGTGAACTAGCATTGCTTCCAGGGCCAATTATATTAACCAACTACTGTAAATTTAGCCTGGGGCAGCTTTAGCCTCCGCCTTTTAGCTTAGTTTTATGCCTGTAGCCTAAAGTGCAAACATTCAGCACAATAAAATACAACATATGTATTTGACAACAAAGATGAAAATTGTTAAAAGTCAGCTATAGACTGACAAAAGCTACAGCTGACAGCTAATTATAAGTGGTCCATGCTCCATGATTATCACTGTAAAGTCTGAGAATAAGGTTAACAGGCATACTGAAGTTGCAGGGCAAAAAAATGACTCCAAACTTCCCGCAGCTACAATTTCATCTGGTCATATTTTCCTCCATTGTGTATCATTATCTCAGAGCTCATGTGCAGCTCATGATCAGCAGCTCTCTTTAAAAACTTCTTGAGCTCTAACAGGACTTCTCTTAAGATGTGTCACAATGAGAAGACCCTGCCTTCACCATCTAATGAAAGAAATGTTCTTTTTTTAAGAAGTCAAAATAATGATGGTGACAGAACCTGAATAATAGAACTATGAGACTCAAGCAACAGGAGAATCGAGTAATAAATTCTTGCCCTCAACTTTCTGCTATCATTATCCCAAAACTCATTTTAAAACTGTCATTTAGAGGGAAAAAAGAGAGAAATTGTCCAGAGAGAAATTAAGATTTCTTTATGGAGGTAATATCTTTGTGTGATGGAAGTGATGGAACAAATAAAAACAAAATTTCACTATTAACAAATTCAGGTGTTAATGCTCAGTAGACATTAGCCAGAAAGTGAGAGATACCGGTACACATTTTCACATACAAACATGTAGAAAAATATTCATTCAGTCATTACAATGGCTTATTAAATTCAGAATTTAAGCCTAATTGTGCAACAGGGAATGATTATTCAGAATTACCCTGTCTTTTGTGGGCTCATTAGTAAGAAAAGGTGTTCAATTTAGGTGCCTGCCACTCCAGTCGAATGACAAGTGATCCATATCAAAATGTGAGTATTTGCCTGACATTACAGAGGCTTTGGCAATCACCCTTCAAAATCATTATCACCATATTACAAATCCTGACAGTTATGACTGAGCACCCAGATTAAAGCAGTAACAGCTGACTGCCTTTTAAAATTAAGCAAAAATTAGGAATAGTACAACGTATATACTGTAGTCTTGATTATCTAATTTGCTTTGTCAGTAATAATTTGCTGCATAAAATACACGGATAAAGCAAACTGTATTATGTGGTGCTCTGAAGATACAGCTTCAAGATAAGAGGATATAAATGAAGACTGACAAGTATGAAGCCTTCCGACTGTCGCTGCCACAGTCGTCTATCAGAGTAGGCACATGCCAATAATTTTAACAGAATCCTCTTCAAGTCACAGGCAGCTATTCAATAACGAGACAAAATTACTTGCAACTCAGACAAACACCCATCTACCCGCAGACATTTTTGTGACAGGAAAAGCTGTGTTCAAGATTTGGACAAACAGGTTTTCTTACAGAGAGCGATGGCTCAGTACTGAACAGCACGAAACTCAGCTATCCCAGTCAGTCAAGGAGAACAAGCGAGGGCCTTCCCAAACGTCAGGCTGTCTTCACTACATGGTGTCCCTTCAAATTCAGATTGAGACCGTTCCAAGTCACTAGATTGAAAGCTACTTTCAGAAAAGTGGAAATCCATTAAGGAAGCTAGGCTCTTCCTCTGAGGACACATCAGTCATCCCAGGCAAAGCTGCAGAATAAGAAGACAACGCACACTGCACTGAAAGGAAATACCACTTAATACCACTATACAGTTAATATTATGTCTCTTTTATACTCTGCTTACAGTGCTCACAATCACAGTGAGTGGTGCAGTACTTTTTTTTCTTTTCTTTTTTTTTGCTGATTCAAATTCAGTTGAAGTGAACATGCATTTACACTGAGGCATGGAGGACAGCCTGAGATAATGTTTCATGTGAAGGATGAAAGAATCTAACGGTGGGAGGTGAGGCAACAAAATCAAGTGAGCATTTTATAAACCAAGCACCTCACCTAATGAAATACTACTATGTCAGACATTTATTGGTGTCAGCCTTAAATTATCTGTGGAACCGTTTAGTCAGTTTTCCAGCCTGTGTGAGTAAGGACATATTTATGACGCTCTCCCTCCACTTCCCCACTTGGGAATTGAATTTGGTGAAATTACACAGCACATGTGACTTGTATTAAGTTTACAAAGAAAAAAATGACTTGCTGTTATTGGCTAATAGGTGAGGCGTTGGTTATACCACTGTCCGTATGCTGTGATCGTCTTAGCACAGCGAGTCACTTTGCAATGTTGTAGGTGATTTTCACAGAAAACCTAAGTCTGCAATAAAGCATGTCTTGGCTTAATCACTTCCAAGTACTAGCAACCCAAGCTTGTGTTGTAAACTCGGAAGACTGAAAAAAATTACAAACCATAACAAAATAAATGTCTGTTGTGACTGAGGAAAATGCAGTACACACTTAAAATGATTTATTTAGCAATAATACTGATATACAAACTCTGGCCACTTTATTAGGCACTCCTTTACTAATACAATCCAGTAAAGTGTCTTTGCTATGATTCTACTTTTACAAGGTTATAATTTCTCAGTTTTTGTTGAAACTGTCAAAAAGGTGATAATTCTACTCTGCTTTTATTATTGAGGTCGTAGTGGGTGGTGGAGTGCATTATGTTAAGATGTTTCTAATGGTCAGTGAGTGTACAGTACCTGCGTACAATGTCTAAACAAACTAAACCAACAGCTAATATGTCACGATTCTGGTCGTTTGAATCTCATTTGAAATCTGGCAGCATTACTTAAAATTTCACGCTCTGGGTCTTGAATCGTGGATGGTTTTACATATTATGTGTGATGTGGAGGATATGACCTCCAAGTCCAGGGAGTAAGGGGGGACATACAAACAAATTGGTATTCATTACTATGTCAGGCATGTCATACTGCAGTAATACTGAGCTGCAACTAACGCGACTATTCAATCATCTTTCTAATCAAGTCCAGTTAAATCCGATGGATTTGTAGCTGCTTAATAAGATTGTATTTTCTGTCATCTTCTACGCTTACCCTCAATGTGACAGAGCTGTTGTCAGAGAAAGACAATAACTGCAGGACAGACAACTATAGTTGTTATTAAGTATGCATACTAATCAATTAGTCTAACTGTGCTTGGACTTGGACAGAGGACAGTTGCTTCTCCTTTAACAGTTTCCTCACTGGCTTTTTACTTCATGATGAACCCACACATTGTCTACCTCTAACTACACTCCTCCATTCTTCACTTCAGCTTCATTCTTCACCTTTCATCTTGGGTTTTCTCTTGATCTGCATCTTCCTTTCCACATCACCATTTCATCTTTGTCTTTTATATTTTCCCTTATTTGCAAAAACTAGTGAAATTTTACAGCTTTTAACCGCATTGTTCTTGTCTGTAGATGCCTGTGGCGGCATTATTGTTGTTGATAATATTGACCCACATATCTTTATTATGAGGATGATAAAGAACGTGCATTTGATTTCAGACAAGCTGAAATTCAAAACTAAAAACACAGATGGGTTGAGACTGTGGGAGATACTTTGACTATTAGGGACTTATCTCTGCATCGTCATGCTGTAAGTTTGATTAGAGCAGCTGGGTGAAAATTTGCATTACCATAAATCATCACAGGCCGAGTGTTAAATACTGTTTGTCATTTACGTGCTTCTCTGCTGCATCTTCGCAAGGTCACATTTATAAGCATGGTTCAGTCGGTGCCATGAGGCATTGGCTTTTGCATTATCTTGTCCTAGTGAAGCCATAAACACCATGTCACCAGGGCATTTCTCTGTCACTGGTTACACACAGAGGTGGCTATCAGAATTCACATCAGATCAAAGCTCATTGCCTCTGCCTTTGTCTCCATCAGCAGCAGGTGCAGCAGTCGCATCAGCTAGACACTTCTCAATGCTGCTGGTCTCACTGAAAAAGAGATTTAAGAGATTTTCATCTTATTGGCTCCACTTGCGTGGAGAGACACATCACATTTAAAGTGAGGTGAATGCACAGACAAACCAATACAACCTGGAAACTGGGCGAGACAGGAAATCAACACAGAAATCCATTAATCAGTTAGTCGTATGTGTTGTTTCATTGATAGTAAGTTGGATTGATTGCATTGTGCAGGTAAATGTGTTCGCTGTTGTGTGCTTTATAAAGATGAATATACTTTTTATAAGGCAATTTGTCTTGCTCCTGAAGTATAACCAATTTCTTTTATAAGAGCCAGAAGGAAAGACAGCCTTTCCCAGAAGGAAAGATTACACTTTCATTTTATCAGTGAGATAAAATGTGTAAATTAAGCTCAGGGAAATTAAGGCAAAGTCTGACCTTCTGTTCACACAGAGCGCAACATGATCATCGACGCATTCATTTCCTAAAGAACTGATAAACCAGGGAAACCCAACAGATGAGCTGATGCCCAGCAAGTTTATCAGCTGTGAAAAGTGAGTCATCGGCCATATCGACTGCAAATCTGATTTTCATCCTCCCTACTGTAGCTCTGTACTGTAAGACTGGTTTCAGTTCTCTAAAATGTTTATTTGAAAGATTTCAGTATACATATCTCATAAATAATCTAATTTCTATGTACGTATATCCCAATAAAATACAGGAGAGGAGAAAGTGTTGAGATTCAGTACTTACGGTAAGTGGAAAGCAGAAATTCCACAATGCACAAAAGGTCCATTACAACACAACATTGGAAATGAAGTGAATTTAAAGTATACATACATAAGTCTTTGAAGAAGAATGCCTTCCCTTATTTGATGATTATTACTGTTTCATTAACATTTACACTGATTGAAATGGGGTTAATTTTATATGCAAATGAGACAAAAATTCCCTTTGATATGCTGTGACCCAGAAGGACATAAAGTCAAGACACTGCCACCTTCGACCATACTGCACACCGGACAATGTACCACTAAGGTGGTGAATCTCACTTGCATAAATACAGTGTACATTTTTTCTTTACATTTTCAGCTGCATGACACCTATCATAACCTCTGCGTGTGCACACACTCATCAAAGCTACAGAGGTGAGGAAAATCCATTTGGGGTTCAATCAAGGTAAATCTTTCATGCTCTATGCCACAACCCAGTAAATCTAGCGCTTTTATAACTAAACTGCATACTACTCAACTTTTATCGCACTCAATACATGTGAGAGCTCTTAATTTTCTCTCAATAGCATTTGCTTCTGCTTCATACTGGATGATTCTGCATCTCTCAGTATTAAATGCTGACCAATAACACAGTCCCTTACCCTGTAATGCTGATGGAAAGCTTTTTGTGCCATCTGCCAGCCATGTGATATTGCGAGTGTGGATACAAGTGCATCTGTAAGGTTATTTCTAACTAACAGAAGCGGCGTATAGTATGCTATGTAAAGGCAGAAAGGAGAAAGAAGACAGAGGAGGAACAGTAATGGACAGGAAAAGGTGTCACGAATGAGAGAGAGAGCAAGAAGTGGTGGAGAAAAATGATCTTTTTTTTCCCTACCTGCTGCCATTCTTCAAAGTAACAATGGGGAAAAATATCATGAGATGTCAGAGACTGGTTTCAGCCTCCTCGCTGAAATCCACTGGGATTAAAAATAATCCACGCTATTTAAATCTTGGGTTTCAAATCAAATGATGTGAGTTGTTAGATGAGCTGAGTGAAATGATTTTTTATCTGATCCCAAAAGCATTTTGAACTCATCTGGAATATTCAGACCCCAGCCAATTTGAACTGACCTCAGTCTCACTGGGTGGAGTAAAATGTTGAATAGTAGACATGTTTGACTACACATAAAAATCCACTTTAACACAATGTTAGCTTCTGCAAACAAACCAGGCGGCACTCACCAGCAAATCACAAGCTGAGCTGACGTTTAATTTAAGGTCAATATTTTGGCAAAGCTCTGCTAGCTGTGTTCCTAGAGAAAAATTTTAAACAAATGTCTTAAGCTGTGACTAAGCATCGTCAGGGAAGACGATTTTTTTTCCTGCAAAAAGGGAACAGGCGGAATCAATGAAGTGTCATTAATTGCAGGACAGGGTGGTATTCTTGGCTTCAATATTCACAGAGGAAATGACCATGAGCATTATTGCACCGCACAAATCACTCTGGCAGTTAGCTTAGTTGATGACAAGGGGCAGTCGGGCTTGAATTTTCCAAACAGATGAACAAGAAATTATACATTAGAAGTGAAGCTCCAATTCTGAAAAGCACCCCCCATCCTGCATCCATCCCTGTGTCACGCTCATAGATTCTGGCCAAAGACTAGTAATAATCTAATAATAATATATAATTGATACTAATAATCTCCCTGGGGAAATTCATGTGGACAGGCAGCTGGATTTCAGGCCCCAAGGGTTCAGTGTATTGTCCAGGGACACTTGTGGCATGTGGCTAGGAAAAGGGGAAACGGAGAGGAGTCAAACCACCAAAATCTGTCAATAATATTATAAACCATGGTATAAATTGTATAGGAAAATCTTCAATGATGAGCAAATATGTATTATTATCATGTATGTATTATCATATCGCTCAATCCCTGTTTCCAAGTTCTAATTAAAAACCTGCCACTGTCAGAATAACAAACCCGATTTTGTGTGATTTAAATCTTTATCCTGTACAATATAAATACGTGTACATAAACAACTAGTTGTTAAACACAGCTGAAGGTAAAATGAATTGCATACAGCCCTCCATATCCAATAACCCAAGTTTATTTTCCCTTAATGAACTGGCAAATTACTGGGATTCCAATTACTTATCACGTGTTCTCATCTCGATTTGCTGTAAATGAAAAGTGAAAATTGAACTTGTGATAGAGTTTGTTTATTTTTTACTCCAGGCTATGATGCAAAATTGAGAAATTCTCCCTTCTTGTTTCTTATCAATGAGACAGAAGGAAAAATGCTCAGCATGTAGAATGCTTTATGTACCCAAACATATAGCAGATACCTCATAAAGTAAGGCAGCTAGAGTGTCTATAGCTGGTCGACCATAACACTTTCCATGCATACAGTTTGGAGAGGAGGGAGGTAATGAGTCAAATTACATAACTAAATGGAGGGTTCTTGTGATCTGGAGTATAACACTGTGCAGAGGTCAACTCAGGCCCTCACTTTACTCTCTATGCTGAAGGGCATTCAGCTAGGATTTTATCAGCAAGGTAGAACTGGGTCTATCACTGACTGATGGATTACAGGTAACCCACTGAGGAAGGAAGAAAATATTAAATGTCAGTTCTGTTAGAAACATTGAATATTAAATAATTACAACAGCATATCCACCAATACACCATATGTGTTACAACTGTTTAATTGCATATGTTAAAAAAAACTACTAAAAAGTACCTATTATATAAATGTTGTGGCAACTACTTCAAGTTTTCAGCTGCCAACAGAAATAAAAACCTTATTCCTATTGATGACATTCATGACTGATGAGACAAAAGACAGACAGGGATAAAAGCCTGACTGGGGAGTAGATAATTGAGAGCATTAACTCTATTGGGTATAAGTTGATGTAAGGGTGGGGAGTAATGCAATCATTGGCTTTCTGTAAAGCTGAGTGCTCTGTGGGTCTGATTTAAACGCCAACATTAGGGTTTTAAACACAGTTGGGCTGATGGATGGAATTTTAAACATGCAAGTTAATTGCACTTAGCCATAAAGGACAGATGATTCATCAACAATGATGAAGATAACATGACACAGTGAGCTGCAGACCAATATACAGTACCTAATACCAAAATCAATCACCTTCAGTCTCAAGCATGTTGCAAATTTTAGAGTAAATTGTGTGTGTGAGTGAACGAGACGTTGAGACCGTAGAACCTCATCATATCCCTCATGAAAGCTAAATAATGACTAATGGCGAATTACTACTTAAAACATTAAGTTTTAAAGGTCGTACATGAGAAAAACTCTAGTGGCGATTATGTTAATGTGAGTATGTTTTATTTCTCTGCAGCTTCAGAATGAAGTCTACACAGGTGGATTGATATTCCTACTCAGCGACCATTTGAGGCCAGTTACACCCAGTGTGTGTGTATGTGTGTGTTTCTGAACATGGGTTTATCCATCCGCCTCTGTGTCTGTGTGTGTCTGCATTTTTTATCAGGGTCTGATCCAAGTGCCGCCAGATGCTGGTGCCATTTGCTTCCCTGCCAATCAAAAGCCACAGCAGAATGCCAGTCCCTCAGAGTCCTGGTTTACAGGCAGCTTACCTGTATGTCAATACTACTGGATTGCATATTGTGCTCTACCCCATAGCATATACCCCATAGTTTTACTACAGTTAAAGTACAGTTTATCAATAGTGAGCAATTTTTTAGTGGCATCTACGTGCATTTACAAAATTTTAAATAGATTTCTGGTGTGCACTGGTAGACTAGAGGATCACTGCACATGCCATGTAACCGCAACGTTGCCGGTTCGTGTCCAACCAGAGACCTTTGTTTCATGTCCTACCCTCTCTTCTCCCCATGTTTCCTGTCTACCTCTCTCATTGTCAAACTATCAAATAAAGGTTAAATGCCCAAAAAAAATATTCTTTGTTGTTTTTAATATCTTAATAATGGAAGTCCCAGAATTATTGGAATGCTTTTATGTTAATGGTTTGGTCATTAATAAGACAATAAACTGTGACTATGCTATTTTTCATTCATAATGAATGTTCAATATCTTCACAAATCACTGTAATGTAGCTAAAGTTGTAATAAAATAAATATGTGTCCTTCTCAGTATGACTGGGACCATTAATGATAAACTATGCCAATGTATGCAAATTATGTAAAGGAATTTCGCTGGTAAAGTGGACTTTGCTACTGACAAAGGAGACTACTATAAATAGTCCTAACTAATGACTGTAAATTTTATTTAATGGCTACTGCAAAATAAATGGCCACCATGAAAATAATTAAAAATGGGATTAATGTGATGAAACTCTTAAGAAAACGTATCATTCTGAAAAATTTTAATAAAATATGAAACTGATAGAATGAAGCCTTAACAGGTTTTGTTCCGTTGGTAATATGTTCTATGTTCTATGTTCTATGTGCAATAAGATATAGCATTAGTCATTTACCATCATAGAGGAGAGTCGAAGATTATCTGAAGAAATAATGTTATTTAAAGGCCTGACATGCCGTTAAATTAAGTGTCTGCAGGTTATAAACCTCTAATAAACCAGGTTAATGGAAATACACACCTGCAGAATATGTCAGCTGCTACTGGACCCAGTATTGTCTGTACATCTTCAGACTGATGATCCACCTTATGCAACAACAAAGTTAAAATAAGAAAACAAGAGGGGAGGATATAATGACATCATTTTTGACATTAACACTGACTGAGGTATTGCTTAGTGTACTGTATGTCCCACAAACCTATTATACATCATATCCCTTCTGCAGACCTGAACCTTGTCAAAAGGCCTTTATCAACTTCAATTCATCTTGAGGAACTAGTCCTGTTGCTCTGTTATATTTCAAAGCATTCACGCAAAACCAGCTGTAAATAAAAAGAGAAATTCAGGGAATGACAATAGTGCAACAAATTGCCTTAATGTACGTCATGGAGAAATGCATCCGTCCCAATTGCATTGCTGATTCTGGCACAGATTAGCATAGCCTGTAAAGAATTGCTGATATCACTAAAACAGGCTATACTAATTAAAGCCAGAATCATCAATTCAGATCTTCAGACACCTCGACCCTTAGAAATGGAGGAGAGGTCTGAGTCCAAGCAAAGCTAAAGTTGGAAACAAATCAAAGGTTAGCATCAGAAGGTGAATGTATGAATGAGAGATAAAAGAAAAGCACATGAGAAACTGGATGCTTCTTTTGATAAAAATAGTAAAAAAATTACAAAACTTTAAATGTGACAAAGTACTATCCATTCATTATACAACATAAAAAGCATTCTTTGTCTCAGTCTTGTTAAGAGAACAGGAAAAGAAATAAAACAGCTTTTGTTTTCACCCCACTGTGTTGGAAACACTTTAGAGTTCCCTTTTTTTCCACCGTGAGTGTTCAACACCTGGTTCATTTCAGTCCACAGCAGTACACGAGCAGAGAATGGGTCAATGGTACAGATGTCCCCTCGCTCTATAAGCAGGCTTTATCACACAGAAGTCATATCTGTGAATTATACCGCAAACAATGCATCACAGCAGGAGCTGCTTCTCATTGACACTCTACATATAATGGATTGCCTGGTGGGAGAGAAATGAGGGGCGCGTAAGAAAGAGGAGGAGAAGAGTGGAGAGACAGAACATAAATAACTGAGGAGAAAGTTAGGAAGGTACAGTATGGCAGAAAACACACAGAGAGCTGTGTTTTAAGATAAGGAAAATATTTTAGACCTCAGCTCAGCTCAATAAGAAGTGCTCATTATAGATTAAACACAAATACTGCGGTTTCCCACAGAGAGGGATATACTGTAGCAATGGCTAAAAAATATGAGCCAAACACCCCAATAATGAAGACGTTTCACTGCTTTGACTCTCAGACTTGTATGTCAAAAAGATGACAGTCTCTGTTTAGTCTGCTTTGCTCTTTTAAACCTTTCTGAATAAGAAAACAGAATTGTCCGTTGGTCAGAATTGTCCAGTGAAAAATTGGCACTCAGGATGCTCTGCAAAAAAAGGTCTCAATCCTTTACAGTCTACTGTAGCTTAGTGAATGTGGAAGCTGTAATTTATCATGATGATGATACAGACCTAAGACACGGTGTTCAGCAGATGCACTTTACAGATTCATCACCACGCCAAAATGATGCATTCCTAGATTTCTATCACTGACTCTGAAAAGGAAAAATTCCTCAGGGGTTATATAAATATAAATAATTAAACTTGTTTGGTAGAAGGTCAAACGACAAAAGTGTGTTTATTCTTTTTGAAAATTACTTGTGGACTAGATTAATAATTTGATAGACCTTGTTAGAAATTGATATTTGGGAAGATGAGAAACACGCCTATTTTTCCACTGAACTGATGAAAATGTGTGTGCTATAGTTAAAACAACAAACTCAAAAACATTAATTATAAGCCTTCTTTAATTGTGCATCTTTGGCTTATACAGTTTCACCTAAATGGTCACTCCCCTTCAGCTTCTGCTCATACGCTCACATGTCCACCTGGCCACGTCCCTGTAGCCCTGTCCTGTTGTTAGAGAACCCGCTCCCTGTGTATGCTTTTCTTCTCTGTTTCCTGTTCAATGAACAGCAGTAGTCAGTCTTCTACAAACCTCACGGTCAGTGGTTCAATTTCTGGTTCCTCTTGGCTACATGTCGAGGTGTTCTTGGACAAGGCACCAGAACCCTGTAGTAGTGCCGACATGTACTGTCTTGAAACTGTCCAACAATAATTTCCCCGAGGGAATCAATAAAGTATGTCATTATCATTTCTGGCACTTAAGTTCATGTTCTGCTCAATATTTCTTTTTTGCCTTTGTTCCCCAGACTCTAGTCAGGCCTGGTTATTTGTTCCTGTTTTCTCCAGTTTCTGATCTATGTCTGTTAGACTTTTGTATTGTTTGGTTCTCTGTTATTTTTCCTGTTTGTAACTCATGTAGCCTGCACAGTTCTAGTCAGTTATAGTTTGTTCGTTGGTAAAGTTAGTTATTTCTCTTGTTAGTTAATTGTTTTCCTGGTGACTACTTCTGATTTTCTGTTCGCATTTTTGTTCTCTGCTCAACACTTCTAACATAATTAAATCAAAAACTCTGAACACCAGAATAAATGAGGGGCTCTCCATTTTGCAAAAGTGTTAGACAATTAAAAATGTTGCTGGATGACAACCTGTGAGATCACAAACTTTATCATGACTCATTCTGACGGGGATTTGTAGTCTGAAACTTACGTTTTAGCAATTCAACCAACAACTGTCAAAACGTTTCTCTCAAAACCGAAAAAGTTGACACAAAAGCAAAAGTCAAAAAATCATAAAAGACACTAAGTTGTAGTATATGTAAGTCTGCAGCACATGTAATGGCAATCTACAACAGTTCTTGTGAATTGTGGCCCACCACTCTAGTAGGGTCTGAAGTAATAGACCATGTCATGGCTAAAATGCAATTTAAACTCTAGACTGGGCTTCAGGAATTACCACATTCATTTAGAAAATAAACAAAATTAAAGCCTAAAAGTCATTGACTAAAGCAAAGACAAGCATTTCCTTTGTCAAACAGTAAGCTGCAAGCTGGTAGAGTGTAACAACCAACTTGTGCTAACTAGTTCCAGTCAATAACATTTAGTACTAAAGCAACAGTCTGAGTGTGATGGAGTCATTCTGAGCTACTAAAATCTAATTAAGTGTCCTGATTATACAATGTTCTTGCCTTTAAATTGTTTGGTTAAAAACACTTTTCTGTATTTTCTGAGTGCTGTGAGCTCAACAAGTGTTTTGTTATTTGTCCTACTTGTACTTACACAACATTTATTAATACTTTAAAGCTTATGAAATGGTTAATTCACACTACAATTAAGTCATGCTATGTGGATCCATATATACTGTTTTCAGTTACTGCAGTATGTTTATGTTGCCAGTTAAGAAATATTTCATTATGTGTGAACAGAACCTGCAAAACAAATCCCTGCAGTAACTGGTGAGAGGCGATACTGTATAGCACGTATTAAATATTGCAAACATGCACAGAGGTTTCCACCAATGCATTCCACGTTGCCAGAATAACATCTCTACTTGTTGACTGAAGTGCTGCATGAACTGAAAGTCACCACATAAAAATATATTTATGCCACAGGAAAAAGTTGGAGATACATCTGGACACTGTCTCCATCAGGTATGGGACTGTGTGTTCTGGCAGCTGAAGTAAGAAAGGATAATAAAACAGGGGGAATGGTATGGAGGAGGAAAAGGGGGAAAAAAGAGAAGGAAGGTGAGAAAAAAATGAAAAGTAAGTTTTGTCGCTCATGTTAAGACATAACTCACGGCAAGGTTTCTTCAGTTTAGCAAAGTGCACAGCTCCTCTTTAGATTTCACTATGGGCATACGTAAGGAAATAAATTTCATAATCCAAACATAAAAGCCGAGTGAGCCATTGGAAAGGCTCTCAGGACAGCAGTGACTTACTTTTATGTACTAAAAGGTTCTCATACTCAAAAGACACAACACTTAACCTGCAGATGGTAACTTAAAACATATTCACTGGCAAACAGAAACCACAATGACCAAAAAAAGGACACTCAACATCATTCAAGCTTAAGACAGAGCATAAAAAGGTGTTAGAAGACAGCTTAAAAAGATCTTATTCAGAAGATAAGACAGAAGAAAACTAAAGGCACACTTCATATATACTGTGGCTCACGATTAATGACAAGGTGTAATGATAGAGATGTTTCCTTTAACGAATAGTTAAAGTAAAAGATGTCGGAGTAGTTAGGAAATAGTCTCACGGAGCCTTTGTAGCATGGTTTTATATAGGAAAATACTTTGAACTTGCCTATAATATAACTAAAGAGCGCACAGCCGCAAGGTTAGGAGTACAGAGCTTACAGTGCCAGGGAGATGATATTGAAATTTAACAGAAGAAACTGCAAGGCATAATAAGTTCCCAGAAATTATAGGATGGGTACACAAGAGTAAAGAAGGTATAGATCAGTGCTGAGCATAGGGTAAGCTTTTTGCAGGAGGAAAACTTGATCAGAGAAAAGACAGATTGCTGTGGAGCAAACATATTGACAGAAAGAGGCAGCAGTTTGAGCCAAAGCTGCCTTTGGAGAAAGCATTTCATGTATGAGCTGGTAAAGTGCAGGAAAGGGACTTGGCTTAAGGGATGTGCAGTATGGCCAAACCAAATTAGACTCATTATGTGCAAGATATTATGAGCCATCATTTAACCAAAGCTCAGTGGTTGAGTGAGGGTGAGTAAACAGAGATTTCTGGAGGTAGCAAGGCAAATAATAATTAAAAATTATTGCTAAATAGATAGGTATGATAAATTGTTTGATAGTATTTTGTGTGATGCTTTATGTTTTTCCAAAGAAAAAAGTGGCGAGAGGCATGAAGAAGGCTGTCGTTTTAATATTATTTAAAAAAAAGATAATAACAAAAGTGGAGTGGTGTGTGTTACCACACTCGCCGACAGAGGGGGTGACAAACCTCCATGGTAGAGGGTGGGCCCAGAACTGGTCCCTTCAACCCAACAAATTATTGAGAGGAATAATTTTTCAAATTGGGCCTATTTGTAGAAACAAATATGTAATAGTGATAGAGGAATGTTAAAAAACAGCACGTAAACATTTATCAGCCTTTAACATGAGCTGCCTTTTCAGTCCTGCTCTAGTTTAACGTGTGTGAATCTTGTATAAAAGACATGTTCTCTCTGACCTAAACAGCTGAGTCTGGTAGCTCCATCAGAGATGAGGGAGGTTGGCCTGTGTGTTACCAATACAGAATCACAAAATGCCATAAATGTCTGCCATATAGAGTATGGGGTTCTTTTATGTGAATGACACCGTATTCAGTCATGATATGACAGCAGCTTTGGGCTCTGATTCCAGCATAAAAAGTCATCAGAAACAATGTCACAGTTGTGGGTCAGCAGTGTTGCAAGCTGGTACTTTTTCTTTCCTTAACACCCATGACTTCTTCAATCTGTCCCCAGAGGCTTCACCTCATAGCCACAGGGCTGATCCATCTCAGTACCCCTACATTTACGAAGCTCTGCACTGTCCCCTAAAGCAACTGTGATGTATGACACACACACACACACACACACACACACACACACACACACACACACTACACTGGCTACAGATGATACTAACTTATAATGTAGCATGATTTTGTACACTGTCCCAGTTTCTGTTTATTAATGGGCTGAAAACCTTAGTGATGTCCAGTCTGTATATATACAATAAGCATTTTAAACGATGCAACAAGTCAACACATACCTCTTGACTTGTGTAAAATGTCCCAAACAAATCAAGACGCTCATCAAATACAGATCTATCTCAGCCACATTTTGCACAGTACAGTGCTTGTCAAATGTTGCACCTTATTAAAAACTGCATTTAAACAAACCTTTTTGTTTCAGCGGATCTAAACAAACAAGGCACAGCAATACATAAAGTATGACGTAAATAATATACAAACACTTATTAGGTGACTTGCAGAATGAGCAAGAGTGGAGTTGAGTGGGGTGCAAGCCTGGAATGCTGAAATGAAGTGTAGAATAAATTGTTCTGTCATATAAATCTAAACTGTTTTACTAATTTTAGCTTATAAACAAAACCCTGAAATTGACAGATGTTAAATATTAAATAACTTGGGTCAGAGTTAGGTCCAAAAAACATGATTAATACATTCCTAGAAAACACACACTGCTGACAAATGCTGAGTTTTGGGGGGAATGAAAATAGAAATTCAAGTGTTTTGAAAAACCTGTAATTCTGCTTTATAGATCAGAGATTTCCTAACTTAGTGAAAGGTTATTCTGTAATTGCAAGTATAAGCCCCTGGGAATTGTAGCTGAATACTAAATAGGTTTATATTTTTATTATATATTAGTATTATAATATAGAACCCTGCTGCCTAATGAAGGCCACTGGACCCTTATTTCCTCACTTTTTGTTAAAACACTCCAGTTGGACTTTGACAGACACGTTTAGGATATCGGGCATAAAACTGAAGTTGGATAATGACTTGACTGAACATTCAAGCTTGTGGCTCATATGCAGTTATGAACAATTAGCAAATTTTGAAGCATCTACATGTAAATGTATTCTACAGAAATAAGCAAAACTAAAGAGATCATCACTCTTGCACAACTTAATGATTTCCTCCACAAAGTGCAGGACAAACTGCTCTTGCAGATCAGGTCTCGGCACACATATGATCTGTCTAAGTTAACGTATGCATGAGTTAAGACAGTTCTCTGAATAAATGATGCACTTTGCATCCATGCGGGGATTAACGGTACTGTAGCTACATCGAGTGTGCAGAATTATTTTAGAATAACTTCTACAAAAACTAAAAAGTTTAATATGATGATACATTTTCATGTAATTACTGTAATTGCTGACTAAGAACTACACCACATTCAGTAACAAATTATACAGTACTAGAACAGCTCCTGCATCTTCTGAAATATTAATATACTCCTGTTCTCAGATGATTTCTCCTGTGACCTCTTTAAATTCAAAAAAGCGTTTCAAAGCCTAAATCAATGACTACAATCTACCACTAAACATCATGAATGTCCAATAAAGTCTAACAATGTAACACATATCTGAAATCTGTAGGGCAAACAGATCACTTTAGACAGGTAATCATATTCTAAGAAATGAGATGACACAAATGCCTCCTGTTTCCACAAACCCAAATTAAATGCACACTGACTGAATTCTATCCACTGCTCGAGTGCTTTTAACCGCTTCTGCTATTGTACCCTCACTCACAGATACATTGGGTGGCAAACTGCAAACCCACAATACCCTGCAAATAGTAACAGCAGTTATACTGTACATATGCACCATTTCCTCCAAGGAAAATGAGACTTGCCACTGGACAGATCTTTTTTTTTTTTTTTTTAATGTTTGCTTGATTGTAATGTTTTTTTTATTAGTTTCACTTACAGAGATTGCATTGATTATAACCTGAGGTTCTCTACTTTCAAATCAAGGCAGGTCTGTTATCAATCATCACTTCAATGCAACCCAATTTTCCATAAAAATGCATTCTTGCCAAAGGCTATTTCATTTAATACTACATTTTAAGGAGTACTAAAGGTAATGTTTCATCGCAGAACAGGTTTTGCAGCATCTAAATAGTACTATCACACATAATCAACCACATGTCAGTTACGCTCAGGGGTTGAATTTTATTACTTTTAAACAAGGTTAAAGCTCCATGACTTGTGGCATTTGTTTTCATTCAGAAAACAAAGACAAATATGGTTTTCTATGAATGGCCAGGACGACTTATAAATCTAAAGGGTTTAAAAAAAGTAAAACATAATATACACTGTGACTATTAGACTACTACAGTCACAATTCTTCATTTTTTTTCTCACAGCTTTCACCGCAGTTAAAACCAGCCCTTTACATGTGCGGTACGGCTGCCATTTCTGGCAAACTAAATCAGAGAAATGCCATAACTGGATGCCTGTACATCTGCTGCTAGGTCACATGCGGCAGTTCAGGACGTAAAACCAAAATTCCAGCCTCTCCAATTCTGGATCTAATGCACATATCCATTTCAGTTGCCTAGGAACTGCCTGTCCCCCTCCTGTCATGCTAATACTTCAATGACATTTCTAGGGTTCTTATTTTAAACCAAACCACTTGTTTCAATCAAACCACACATATGCTGTTTTCATGCAGCACAGCTGACATTTTCTCAGACGCTCTATTTCTCCGGGGCCCTAATCACACTACACATTATTACACATCACACGTATTATTAGAGGTAGAAGCAGAGGTATTATTAGGGTTATGGTATTGGTATGGTATGATGATTGTTTATTTTATTTTATTTGTTTAGGTTTTCTTTGCACTGATATTTAGTATGCACAAGTAATAACTTACAGATGGTTTGCTACTGAGGACTGATGCCCTATATGGTGCTTTACTTACACTAACAACAAACAGCCTAGGATGAGGGACATGGGATTTTATTATTTTTTTCTTTCTTCTCATTTTCTCTATATTTATCTTATTTTCAACAATGACCATAAAAAGACAAAAAAGAGGGGAGATCTTGTGCTCCCCGTGTCACTTTCAGTAAATCCAGAAACCCTAAGGTGCTTTTGAAGATCAACAATAGATGACTGAAAAAAAGAATTAAAGCAAGGAGTTTTCTTTAACAGCTTAAATTCCTTCTCCTTTAAGCAGACTCTCATCGGATGCATAATGTTCAGTAAAATGTCGTGCCATAGGTTAATCTCGTTAGTTTGTCAGGTTTCTCTTCATAGATCCACTATAGAACGTTTACAGGGAAAACTCTGGTAATACCATAAAAAGACCAAAGCTAACAATGCACTGGTCTTCCTTTACAACAGGCCTTCTGTGTTGGCCATAAACTGAACAATAATTAAATCAAATCAATGAGCCACACCTATGCAGGTTGGGATCTTCCAGAATTACAATGACCATGTGCACTGCAGTCTATATTAAGTCAATCCCACATGAACCACCCTACTGCCAGGAAGATTCACTAGAATTGGAAGTGCAATACAGCTGTATACACTATTTACTCTTTTCCGACTGACGCTTATTTCAAACATACAGTATCTGATCTAAGCATAAGCATGCAATCACCCTCTTGTGTACACAGAATTGCGATCATTAGGACATGTCAGCATGAAACGCAAACATGGAGGGCGATAATTCAAGTCTTTAATTACTAATCAATTCGTATCCCCCATATCTTGTTCACACATATGCTCACTCACATACATACACATGCACACACACAGGCACAACCTAGAGCATTTTGTGCAAAGGCTTATAGTATCCTATTGGAGGCTCCCTCTGATAAAATACCACTTTATACTTTGGTCATTAAAGAAAAAGACATACCCTTAATTAAAGAAATAGTGTTTTTTTCACTTGAAAGGTTATCACCACCTAGTTCACAAGGGGGAACTGGCAATTCTTAAGCATGGATGAGTCAATCAGTGCTTCAGGAAAGAACAAAAGAAATCCTCATTGAATATTTGTTCTCAAATGCAGTAGAACAAAAGAGCAGAAAAAAACATTAGACAATGTGTTACAAAGGATTTCATCTTAAAGGATTTAATTTAAAATGTCATGAACATGAACATTAGCAAATGGCCAGGAGCTGCACATTCTGCCAAATGTTGACAGAGGGGGAGAGGAAGAGGTGTCATTTGTGAATACACTTCGATTCTCTGACACTTAGCTCACCAGATGTTTTGGGGAGGTGAAGTATCTCGAGGTCAGCTTTCAGCAGACTGCCTTTCGGTGTCCATGTTGTCTACTCGGGGGGTGAGATTATCCTCCACCAGCCAGATCATGGCATCTGGGAGACAGACAGGGAGCAGGAGAGCATAGGGATTAGTGAAAGAATAAGAGAGAGTTCACAAGGGTCTGTCTGAATTAGGGTTTGACGCCTTTGTACATTGACTTTTTTAGTATTTGAATTGAAGGGAGAGCATTCATAGGTGGGGAAGACCATCTCTTCAACTGGAGCTAAAATGACTGCTCTGTCTGTTCAGAATATACACATGCATTATGCTCTAAGCATAATGCAGCATATGATTTGTATATTTTCAAAAACAGCTCATATTGCTACCTCAACATCTGCAGCAGTGGTAAAATCTTCCCTCATGCTTAATTTATGCAATATGTTTTAATCAAGGATCTAGTAGAGTAGAGAAGCTACCATTCCCCACTGGATAATCTCTGTCAAACGGAAGAATGGCATGTCTTCATGTCTAGGGATGTGTTCATGCCTTATATAGTCTTGGTCTAGTAGAGTTGCCTACTGCACATAGCTGGATCTTGCCAGGGGCTAAGGAAGCAGACCTTATGAGAGCTCATTAAAACAGTCTTCAAGTCTTAGGAGACAAATATGAACGTACTACAAAAAAAGAGATTGCCATTAAAAATAATCAGCACTAATGGAGCAGTTCCCAGACTGAAAAAAACAACATTTATTAATAAAGGAAGTCATAGCTGGCTTAGATTAGTAAATGAAAAGGTCACTGGAAGACATTCAAGGCAGGGACTTGATTGTAATACTCAAACAATTTGTAAACACCCCTCGTATTGTGTACAAATGCTTGCACTACTTCACTCCTTTTTTGTGTTAAATTTATAGATTACAATTTAAATGTCAATCGAGAAAACATTTATCTTCTAATCGGAAATTGCATCTCATTTCTGGAGGAGGAGGATTCTCTTTGCATCTCTTTTTAGTAGCACCTACAATTTCACTAGCTGCAAGACTAAAATAAAACACAATTATTTTAAATAAAAATACACAACTGTTTTTTAGCACTTTATAAAAGGCATCTAACAAGATGTACTACTTCACTCTAATACTGACGACCTCACTTGGCCTATCTGCTCCTCATTTTAGCTGAGTCTGCAGGGCCGTTCTCAAGCGGGCCATAAAGAGGACTCAATGAGACAATTACCATTTTCAAGTTTCCACTTTAAATCTGTAACAAGACTTGATCCGAGTCCCAATTTACATAAAATACCAATGAACAAGGGGGATTTCCCACAATATTATGAAATGGCAATTATCCTGATAGAGAACGTGAATGTACAGTGGCTCATTATCAATTCAATACAGTACATGTGAAAGCCACTCCAAGTGAAAAAGGCAAAGGCGAATTCACAACACTTAAAATAAAATCTGTGACTTTGGAAACAGCAACATATCTTGTTCTGAGGAGTGCTAAGGCAATGTGGGATCAAACATCAGCTTTTCTACACTAAGTTCTACTTTGCAGCTTTACTGTGTTTCTATTTTTCTACCTTGCGGCATTAAAAACAAAATGCCTCAGCTATTAATAATTAATGTGTGACGTGTGACGTATAACGTGTGAAGGATTGCTAAGAAAAATCTGCAGCACTATCAAAAGAAATCAACTATGTGAAAAAAAATCAATAGACTCTAGGTGAGTTGACCATTTTCATTTTCTAGTAAAAAGTAAATATGAAGTTTTGTTACTTGTTTCAGTTAACTATGAAAGCTACCTAGAAGTTACTGGGTTAGGGTTAAGTTGTGAAGATAACTAATATCTCTACAAATTTCTCCTAAAACTCTCTGTAAGCCTCAAGTGGCAGCCTGCTTTCCTCTTGTGTTGCATTTGGAAGTTTTGTCTTCTACAAACTCACGCTGTGTGAAGACGTGAACTCACTTTCGGATCCCTGTAAACTAATTGTGACTGTGTAAGGAGGCACTCTGCCTGAACTCTGCTGCAGGTCCTTTGCCTCTGCACTGATCAAACCATTGCCTCTGTCGCTCCCAGCAAACTCAAGTGACAAGGACAGCCTGATTGCAGGGCTTAAGACACTTATCAATTCGCTGTCACTGTTGCTGTCACTCTCTACTGCAAATACATGCATTATGCATGCATACAGAGATTTACATATAAAGTCAAAAGTCAAGTGAAGACCTCTCTGAGAATTGCGAAATGGTTTACAGCCATATGTTGCACACAACTACAGTGGATCAGACCCTTTGGTTAACTGTAAAAAGAAGCTAGCTCAGTACAGTTCAACATGGTTGAGGCAGCAAAGAGATCTAAAAAGGCAATGTGATTGAAAGCAACGATGAGAAAAAGAGACAATGACTGAGCAAGAGACTGGAACAGAATAAATGTGAGGGTTTGACTTTTACTCATTTGCAAGAGCTGAAGCATGCACCTTTACTGCAGATATCTGCAGGACACAGGACATATGCCTTGCTGTTGAACCTGGCAAAGCTGCTATCTAAACATCTTAAGGTTAGTAAAGGTAGAAGGATTTCTAAATAACACACCGAGACATTGGAAATGGTAATGATTGCTCTTCCGCTGGTTGCTGAATAGCTATTTTCTGTAGCTTGTCATGTTTTGGATGGTTATTTTTGTTGTTGTTTTTTTCCAAAAGTCCCCCAGAATTCCTATAAGTTATAAACATATGTCATCAGATTTCATTAGCTTAGCATGTTTCTCTTCTCCATTGTATGTAATAATTATGCAAACTTTTTCCTGGCGTGTAGGAAGAAAACTGACTGAGCATGCATTTTTACTTTAATAGATAACTTGGTTATCACGCTGCTGTGGTTAGCACACACATTACACAGGAAAAAATTTAAGCTTTCTTGTTAATGGTGTAAAAGTGGATTACAATCCAATGCCAAATAGCAAAAGCACCAAATCCTGCATATTGGGGTTTTAAATGAAGCAGTTAGAAGCCTACAATCTACTTAGACTAACAGTGGACATTTACAATTGCAGCCCATGAGCAGTCAGAGTCACTTGTGTCTCTTCCTCCTAATTGGATCTTTTTATCTCACTTAGATATGGTCCAATATAAATCAACTAGCACAACTCTTCAAATTTATTGGCTGAAAATACCTCGATATCACTTTTCACTGACTGTTTATCCTTCCCTGTGAGTACAGAACAGTGAGAACAACCACACAGACCCTAAATGTGCCCATGATTAATCTGTTCAGGGATTTTAACTGCACAAGTCATATGTCCGGTGTCGGGTTGATTTAAGAGCTCTGAGTTCTGTTGGGACATGATAAAAACTTCATTGAAGGCTTCAGCAAAAGTGAAAGAATGTTCACTGAATCTACCTCTAATATTAACATCTTAACAACATCTTAACCCTGCAAAAAGTACTTCAGCCCACTGTGGTAAATGCTACAAATGACTCAGTATCTAATCACATGCCTCTGTGCCTCAGTGAGTGTCTTACAAATGGCTTTTTTGATGAAATGATTGTGTGGAGGAGTGTATATTGTCTCCAGCTGTAACACTGCATACAGGAATGTGTAGGAGCAAAGCAGTTTGTGAGTACGTGTTTGAGAGAGAAAGAGACAAAATGAAGAGATAGAGACGTACAGTACAGAAAGACAGACAGGAAAGGACAGAAAGTGTATTTTTCTTATGGTTGAACCAAAGTTGAGATTCAGCCAAGGTCATCCTCTTACTTATGACATACATGGAGCCAGACTGAGCCTCTCACTTGGACGCTCTCCATCTGCTCCCGCTGATAAGACCAGCTATTTCGTGTGCAGCAGACAGACACAGCGGCTCTGTATTGTTGGGATATAGTGTGATTAAACCACATTAAGATTCTGTTAAATCACAATAAAAAAAATAAATAATTAAATTATTTTAGAAGATTAGAGATTAGATGGTTTAATTTTTTTAAATGTTGCTACAGTAATAACATGCTAACAAGCACAGAGTACTGTCAGCATTACTACTCAGTAGTTACTCAGCAGAGTCTGCAGCCATCACATACAGCTCAGCACATAAATAAGGTAAGTAGCAGCACGTAGCTCACCTGAGGGTGAGCAGTTTGACTCCCAGTCAACCATTTTTACCGTGGTTTAATATTTACATGTGCAGCTGTTTATTTTTTAAGGTGTAATGATATACTGAGGTCAAAGCTGTCTAGCCAGTGTTAAGCTCAGGAAAGACGCTGTAGTCACAACTAGTGTTCAGTAGAAGTATTTCAGTAAAGGACCTTTGTGGACAGAGATAGCTGGGAAACTAAACAAATGCAGGATCTCACAGAGACCTGAACCTCAGCTCAACTCAAAGAAGATGTGTCTACAGAAGTTGATGTAAAATGGGAGAAGCTAATACATGTGTAGGTGCACCTCGCGCGGATCTGTCTCTAGATCAACACTCAGTCACCACCCTGTGAGCTAAAGTTTGCTTTAAAAATATTTATGAGAGAAAACAAAGATGAGCGGTCAGTGAGGGTGGATAAGCCTACTGCGTAAAGTACCGAGAGAGAACCACATGAATTCAAGAGAAGGGCGTAGTTAAGGACACCAGTTGCAACAGAAAAAGAAATATGGGTGATTATAAAAACTGTATGACTGAGACATTCCTGTTTAAAGAGATTAGAAAGGCACCAAACAAATGCATGATGGTGGTAACACATTAAACATTGTTTAAAAAGCTGGCAATAAAGTAATGAAAAGTCATATTTGCTTTTCTGGGAGGATGGTTTGTTTTTTGAAAACAATTAAAATGAACTCACAGTGCTCTGCAGATTACAGTCAGTCGTGTGTACATGACCTTTGGTTTATATATCAGACCAATTAATTACAGCGTATTTGTGCATCACTTAATAAATCACAGAGTTTGACAGCAACATGACCACAAGCACGTTTACATCGTTAAGACGAGCACATTTAGCCATCTGCTAAAACGCTGCAGTTTCCACACAAACTCTCCATCAGTGGTCTTTTGAAGGGCTATATGAAAAACTTCAAACAAATGGCCAAACTCCAGGTGAGCTTCCGTGTTACAGAGAGGTTTACGGACTGATCACCATAACTACAGCTGATTATCTCAACGTGCGATGCTTCCTGTTAAATGAGCCCTAGTCCATGGAAGTGGACCAATTGGCAGGAAATGAGACTAAATTGGTTGGGAAACAGATGGAAGAGAAGCCACCACTATAAAGCCCATGAGGCTGTAAAGGAAGGAAAGAGGGGTGAGGATGAAAATGAGACAGAGACAGCGAGAGTGAATCGCATGAAATATGCTAAAATGAAAGTTGCGAAAAGTGAGATCTCTGTCAGTAATTAATTTGAACACGTCAGTTTTAAAGCATCTGTGTCAAGAAGTGAAGCCACTGAAAGTAATTTGTAACACTGTTATTTGTTGTGTATGCTTATGTAATTTTTCCAAGAAATTAGACACAAGACAAAAATGTAGAGACCTTGAAAATTTGCCAAAAGCAAAGCATTCCTGGCCTTTCACGTTCGTTAGAAGTCATCCCACTGAAGAGTTCCACACAGAGACAACATCTCTGCTGTCACAGCCAATTTCAAGACACATGCTTCATTCACTTAATCTTTATTTTCAGACATATCAGCACTGACGGCAGAACAGGTCTCTGTGACCTCACAAAAAAACTGCACGAGTGCTACGCAGTTGCCAGGCTCTTCAAAAAACACAACCTGTGATCCAAATATAAACACAAAGGATCACCATCCACCAACATTCAAACAAACATTCGAACTGACAGATCTTTTAATATATGTTATCTTTAAACAGCACGTTATTGTTGTTGCAGAAGTTGTTTATCATTAGGACAAATACTTCAGTTGAAGTTAAACACCACTGAAGAACTGGGTTGTAGTAAGTAGGAATGCAAATACTCGCACTCACCCACAAAGGTTTATGCTCCACTCCACTGATTTAGCAGCAAAGCAATGCACCGAAGCTCACCAGTAAACTTGTAAGGGAAATGAGACAAACACAAGGCCTGAAGAATTTTTGTTTTATACTGTGAATTCTGACTTTAAACCTACATTTATGTTGTTATCAAGAAAACCACAGAGCTTACCTTGAATTTTCTCTCAGCGTTGCATCAGGGCCATCAGTTAAGCAGACTTACATATGATCCTCAGATAAAAACCTTTTGTCATCTGAGCAAATGACTCGTGGCCATATTAATGAATCTCCTGTGCTGAATTGGAGTGGGCAAACACACACAGTCACACTCACTTCCCTGTCTTTATCTAGCTGACTTAGCCCAGTTGAGGTCAGTGAACTACAGTCTGTCTTGTAAGAAGATATATAGGCTTCTTTTAAATCTATATATGCATTAGTGTACAGAAGCTCAACACGGAGGATCCCATATTATAGTTGGATCATCTGTTCTGTCCAACAGGAATAACCGGTACTGTATACTCTTGAAGGAATACAGAATTTGGTGAAGATAGTTGTATACTCAGTGATAACTGATAAAAAGTGTATAACATAGTGTGAACCTTGGTGGAATTATCTCAGGAATGTGCCACTTCACTGTGAATAACCTCTAACTTAAAACAAAAGTGTCTGTACTACAGGATACTTCATTGCTATTGCTGAATTTAGATGTGGCGTCTACCTCATGTCTGCTGCCATTAACAGCCTATTGATCCTGGTGAAGAACACAGTGTTAGATAATGACAGATCTAAGCTGAGCCACATCAAATTACAGTCAAACGGATTCATATTAAGTGCTTTAAATAAAGAGGTTGATCGCAAAAGTGGAAAGTGCATGTGTCATCAGTGAGAGGACTTGAATAGGAGAGTGAATTAAAAATCCGAGCGTGGTCCTCACATCATTAACCCTTCGGTGCTACACTGACCCTAGATGTTCATTTGATCTCATCGTGTTTTGGTGTGTGTAGAAGTGGAATGGGCTGAGACGTGCGGGGGCCTTTGATGTTGTAATGCTAAATTTCTTTTATCTCTCGTGGAGTGTTTGAGACTGGGCCGGCTGTCCAAAAACTCAATTAGAGCAACTCTGAATGTAAGCCGGCAGCATAAGAGGAGGCGTTAGGCACAGAGGTGTGAACGACAGGGAAAAATAAAGAAATGTGACTATTAGGACCAAAAACGGGGGACCAAAAACAAAGAGATTAGATCTTTCAGGATGGAATCTGTGGCACCAGCCTGAGCTTTGGTAGCAGGATGACCAAGGAACAAATTCCTGTTTATGATTGGCTCAGAATGTGTGATATCCAGCTGGTGTTCAAATAAGCTTTTCATTGAAGTTTCTTTTAATTGTTAGGACTGGGTTTGATGGATAATTGAAGCAGCTTGACAAATGATGTGTATCCCTGCCGCACAAACTGAAATTCCTCAGTCCATTAAGCCAGCCATCATCCAAAGGCCTCATCGCCGCAAATACCACAAAGTAGCATAAAAGAATTCAGAATCCCAAAAGCTCAAAGCTCTTAGCGTGTTCTCTCAGCCAGAACCGTGTAGGTTGTTTTCTTTCCCCGAGAAGTGTATTGTACCCTAGAAACCAGGTGAAAAAAGGGGGAATGGCAAGAAGTAGGAGGATGGAAGGGATGACAGAAGGAGAGGTGGAATCTCTGTCTGCGTGTCAGTGCATCTGTGTGCTGTGTATATAAACAGGCCTGGCAGACCCCCGTTGCATTCTTTCATGACTGTGAAAAGATGCACGGCAGCTTAGATGACGAGGGAGAGAGGAGGGGAGGAGAGGAGGTAGGGAGGAAAGAGAAGCAGAGACATGGCTTTTTACATTAGGCCTTTCATCTCTCTCCTGCCATCGGTCATTGGAAATGGGAGAATACTGACTCCCAAACTCTGCACTTCGTTCCAATCCCATTTAGCTCAGGAGCGCTTGAGACACCAAAGAATGAGAAAATAAAGAAAGCTACATTACAATGTCCCGAAAAGAGCAAAAAGAATTATTCATGCACAAAGGAATTTAACTGCATTGTCCCAGTGCCAGCACCAACAAACGAATATTCTTGTTTTTCAAATAAAGACAGTTTTTCCATCAGGTGAAAGCTATTTCTATCCTTCATCTTGCAAGGCCACTAATAATCATGAAATACTTCCTGTGGAGTGTGGTAGTCCAAAAAAAGAAGCAAAAAATCTAGGCTAAAGGCCGACCATAAGAACATTAGGAGGACAGGCTTATGATAAAATACAGCTCCCTTCTTCCCTTTCTTAAATCAAAGCTCCTTTTACTGTATGTTTCACACAAACAAACATATACAGATAACGTCTCACATGACCAATGGGGCTCACTTGGTGATTTTTAATATGCTGTGACCCTAATTTGACATAAATAATGCTCAGACGTATTTGTGTTTTTAAATAATTGCTGCAGAGAAAATTACAAGTTTACCACTGTTGTCAATAAGTGCCTCTAGAAATCATGGGAAGAACATCTTTGGGTCATTTATTTGCCTTTTTACAAGTTATTTATCCAAGTTGACCTTTTTATCCTGCACAAACAGTAATTCATAAACAGAGAGGGACAAACTGAGGATCTGCATTGAGAGAACATTAAAAAAAGGAGCGGTGGTGGATAAGAGATCTGTATCTGTGCAGCAAGTACAATATTTAAGTTTGCATTATTTAAATGCCACCTGAGCTGTATGCTAAGTCACACGAGTGATAAAACAGCAAATGCAAATGCGTATTTTTTCACCTTTCTCAGAAAAGCATGGCTGAACCACAGCCATGATGACAGCTGATGGGTTATTACCAATTACACAGTCTGTGTCTGTATGACTGTGGCTAAGGGTGGGATGGTGGCAGACCTGCTGAATCCCTGCTACAGAAAGACAAGCAGCAGAAGCCTTACTGCAATAACAAAAAATCTCCTTTGGACCACAGAAGGCAAAACAAAAACGAGTAACGAGAAAGCGAGCCTGGCAGCTGCTGAAAATAATAAAAATGTGTTTTTAGAATACCGGGCAACCTGCTGACTTGTGTTAAATAGAGCAGTCATCTTCTGAAGTTGTGCATTTTCTCTGTTTCAAAAACATGTCACCACAGTATAAGCAACATTAACGATTCACTCAGCAGAGTTGGCAGATGAGTTTCAAAACATGAACAGTGTGCAGGATGCAAACTTTGAGCGCTTTAACAAAATTACAAAGTGTATCTTTCAGTCTATGATTTATTTCACTTTGCAGTTGTGTCATTGTCTAGTGGGATACTAATAACTTCACACATGGAGTACAACTTATTAAGAGTTGATACTGAGGTATCTCTGTTCATGTCTTTACAATAACTACACTCTGATTTCATCTGGGAACTAATGAGAGATTTTAGGATAGCAGTCCAGACTAATTAAAACACACTCTACATCATCATTAGAGATGATTTCACTTCAGTTCTTGCTGTGACTAAAATACATTTTCTATAATAGTTGTTCACAAATATTTTGTCTGACAGTCCTGTTATTTATTCACTTATTGACACCACTCATCAAGTTCATCTAACCTGTTTTTAATCTGGGTTTTATTTAACTCCAGTATATAAAAGTTGATGATGTTATAGTAAGTCAGTCAATTTCATACAAACATCATCAGTCTTTAGGTCAAGCCTGTATTTGTACTTTAATCACCTGTGATGATCATACTTGAGCATCTTAACCATCTATCCATCACTTTTAGCTAAGCATTTTAACTGTTTATACATTACTTTTTGCAACTATTCATCTGTCACATTTAGCCGTTTTAAACACGTATTCATTACTATTAACCACTTCAGCAATGCATGCATTACTTTACATATTTCAACATATTTGTAGTGACGTGTTTAGACTCTTCTGTCCACTCACTAACTAGTTTTCATGCATTCCAAATTGCAACTCTAAACTGAATCAATATATGAGTAAATATTTTTTAAATTAGCTGAGCTTCTGAAAAGACACAGACTTTCTACGTATTCCCCTGGGTGCAACCACTGTTGCATAATATATTGCCTATTATTTGAAAGAAAAAAAAGAATTAGCGTGTACAGCAATGCTCTATCGCCCTTTGCAGAACATAAATCATTTGTTGTTCAAAGTCTGAAAATACCTAAAGCAGAGATGAACAGGACGCAGAGAAATAATGAGACACAGAAATTTACAAAAATGCAAAACACAATCAGAAATTCATACATTAGAGAGTACATAGTGACAATATGATTAAGTAAAACACATAAATGCACCCATAGTTTAATGTTTGGAGTGAAAGTATATAAAAACTTTACTTGCTCGTTCATTCTCTGCTCTGCTGGATCAAGAGTTAATTCTGCTCAGAGTGACTCAGTACTGCAAGTGACAGCGGTGAATTAATGATTCATTATGGCCAGTGTAAGCAAATAGTGAGCTGGTGATGGAAGAAAATGGATTTACACACATCTAGGGCCAACCATGACATGTCTCCAGCTATTAAAAAACATTCTCTTACCCACATAAAAGATTTTAAAAGCAGTGCTCGTTTGTAAAAGCACCAAATTTCTTTAAAAGAATGAGCCAAATGTGCTGCTCAGACACACAACATTTTTTGAAGGCTACTTGTTAAGAAATGTGAGACCAAAGAACTTAATCATAATCATTCATTATAAATGTGATATCTTGCTTTTTCAGCCTTTCTTCTAAATTAATTTTCCGTTCTCTTTTCAGTCAGGACAGTTACATGAGCAGCCTCACCACATGTTCAGAGGTACAAGTGTAACTGTAAAAATGTTAGCACTCTGTAGAGTCTGCGCGGCGCTTGGTGCCGGGGAGGACATAAAAATTTGATAGACCATGTCAAAAATATTTCTTTGGGATTACTAATGCAGAGAATCTGTTGTACATGAATATTCCATTAAGAAACACACCATTGGGTTTACTTTGGGACAGTTTGTTTCTAACTCATCAGGTTAATTTTCTGGTTTAGAACTTGTGGCACAGCTATAATACTTTATCTCTTTTAAAGTTTACACATGCAACTCTACAAACCTCGTAATCTCCTGTGTCCATGGAGCGCCTCAAGGCTGTAAATTCAGCCAAGCATCTCAGATTAGAGTCTTGCTTCTCTATAGTTTCTGTTTCAGGCAGAGTGTTGTTCTCAAATGTCATTTCATCCTCCTCCCTTCTCCCATCCTGCCTTTCCTCTCCATCTCTGACCTGACCCAAAGGAACAGCAAGTGTAAATTAATAAATTAAGTTAAATTCATGTTTAAGTCGAGTGGATATAATATAAAATGCTGCTATCTTGTAAATACATAATGAGCCAGACAACCACTACTTTATTTCTGTTGAACTTGTTGTTGAGTGTTTAACATCATTTAACATCAGCGGTGACACAGCTACAAAAATCTAAAGCAACACATCAACAGATGCTATAATCCTTCATACTCTGGAGACATGCAGTTGGAATGAATGATCGTATTCAGACAGGACTTATCAGCAGGTTAAATGTGGAGCCACTGATGTCTAGAGGTCTTATAGATGTACAGAGAACCATCTGCATGTCATTCTGATGGATGTGGCGGGAGCAAAGATTGAATGCCCCTTGCTGTTGAGACAAGACTTGTGTTAGGTTGGGCCCCATCATGTCACTTTCACTGACTGATGGTCACATTGAATGCAAACTTGCCCACACAACCACAACGACAAGGCGTCGATAATGGCAGTGAAGGGGGGAGGGGGGGGGGGGGGGTTGAAAGCCAATCAATGTGTAGTGTGCATGCAATTTTGTGGCATATCTGTAATGTCTGTGGGTTGAGTGGCAGAAAGGCATAATGCTGGGAGTATGTGTACTAGACTGAATTAAAATGCCTCAGCAGAACTGCAAGTAAATAAATACAGTGCATATTAAGAGATGAGGGATTTCTCATTTCATCCCCCCGCAGCCCTTAGAATTATGTTACTATGAAGGAATTGATTTTCTCTCAGACATCCAGGCCTCCAAAGACTGCAGAAGTCACAACACAAGTAAATCAAATAAGGAGAAAAGGGATTTATTAAAAACACCCCAAAAAAATCTCCTAATAGGGACACACTTTCCAAACTGACTCTGTAACAAAACAGCACAATTAAATCTTCTTCTATTCTATTTTTCATGGCACATTGTTACTACAAGGATGAAAACAACATCCTTTCCCAAACAGAAAGAGTCATTTTTGAAGTATTACTATTAACTAATTGATTAGTATTTGTGTTATTTAAGTATAGTACCATATGCATCATTTCTTTATTCATGGCTGTTTCATTTCACAAAGAGACAAACTCATTTTCATTTAAGCTCGAAATCTTTCATGTCAAAGTAAGATTCAATTGATGTTTGGTTAGGAGCTGCAGCGTTGCTTTTATTTTCATTACGGAGTGGCTATGGCTCAGAAGGCAGACCAGAGCTGGTTGTCCACTAATGACAGAGTTTGATCCAACTCTTTAGTCCACATTTTAAAGTGTCCTTGGACAAGACCCTGAAGCCTGAGTTGCTCCTGGTGTGTGTAACCTGCTCTTCAAGTTGCTTGTTTTGAACCTGTGAGTGTGTGTATTTTCACAGTTCTATCCAATTCTGCAGAAAAACCTGAAATGCTGCAAACCATCAAACAACTATGCTGCAGCGCCGGTTTGACAGGTTTACACAAGAAGCATTAAGGTATAATAGTGCTTAAATCAGCAAATGCTGTCAAAGCTGCAGGGATGCATGTCACACAATGATTCAAGAATTAACAGGTGTATCCGAAACGTCTGTCCAGAAAATTTGTCCCAATTAAATAACCTGATTAAAACACAACTATATTTTAAGCATTTTGACAGATTTCTCATTTTACCCTTCAGCAGCTCTTAGACGTATTCAGCAGGGAGACTAATAAATTTCGGTTTAGACACCTGGCGCTGCAAAGACTGAAAAGAGTCAAAACACGTGTGTTGAGGAATTTCAGCTGTCTGGAGCTCTCATCAGTATTCTTGCCTTGTTAATGTTACTGTTCGGTGACAAAACATTTCAAACAACCGCCAAGAACTCACAACCCCAACTCCACCAAGCCACTGGTAATCAAAGCACAGATATTTGGAAGAAATATGATTAATTTTATTCACATTAGTACAAGAAAGTTGTTAGGGGAAAAAAACATGGAATAAAAGAGCCCCAACACTGGATTGTTAACAATGTAAATAACCTCTGCTACATCCTGATTATGATATATGGAGAGCAAAGTGCTGCACTCAAACTTACTGCCAACACTGACATACAATAAAAGGGATCATTACCAAAGCAGGGAAATGACTCAGGCTGTGTTTCACTTGCTCAAAGAAACTTCCACCTCAGATCCTGCTATCTAATGTACAAATAATAAACAGAGAGGCAGTGACAGGGTTATCCTGCTCCCCTGGTGGCTCTCAGCAGTTAAGGATTAAGCAGGATGTGACTGATGTAATGATAGGAGCTTAAGGAAAATGAGGCAGATGACTACAAACTCTAACTGCCCCTCCATGTCTGTGTTGAAAAAGAGATTTAATGAGATTAATTTAAAGAGCTTTAGCGAGACTAATCTGGATAAAAGAAAGTGGTTAAATAAACATGAACAGCAAAGAGGAAGGAACACAGAGGTGGTACAGCCTGGGAGAAAACTTCAGGGTCATAGACAACATGTAATGTTTTGAATTAAATATTACTGAGACATGAGTGTGTGAGCAGAGAAGGCTGAACAGCTCATCGTCTGGTAACTACACTACTACAGTAGTTTGTAGTCTGTACGTTAGTTCCTGCATTTTCTAGATTCCAGAGCCATGTTGGAAGTTTTAATAACTTTAACCCATAATGTCTACCTCTCGCTGTGCATACACTTGTGACGAGGTAATCTGAGTGGGTGGAACTGCAGACATTAATGTCATGCCAAAATGACTAGGAAATCTGCATTGTGTCATCTAATCTATATGAACACAACATCAGCTGTGCTACTTTATCCTCCTCAGTGAAGGAAGGTTTCTTTGAAGCAGCAAAATTTACAAACTAAAACTAAAATGGCAGCTTGCTTTGTGTTTCTGCCAGCTTTGCTACTGCTTGAGAATAAGAGCCCATGGTTTCCTTTGTCTTCCTTGTTTGCCACTTTCATTTGAAGAGATTTAAACTCGACTACGTGCCAAGAATCTAGACTTTATAAATCAAGCTGATTTAACCATTGTATTTTTATGTTTACACCGTACATTTAGTTAACTAAATATTGATAAATAATAAGCCCCTGCAACTCCAGTGTGTTGCCTGTATGTGTAATAAATATGTCCAGCTTGGGTTATGATTACATTTTAAAGAAACAGAGAGAGTACCAAGCCAATAAACAGTTTCTTTTTTTCTACCAACATACTGTAACCCTGCCAAAAACATTTGTATGGAGATATGCCAGGTAATTCCATCCATCCTCTCTTGGGTCTGGCCTGCTCTTCATCCGAAAGACACCAGTAAAGTTAATATATTCTGCCAGTCTAGTCCCCCCACTAAATCTCACCATTCCCGCAATACGCTAGAATCAGTTGTTCTCAGATTCTTGTTCTACACTGATGTGAAATTGGATTCAAGGCTACAAAAATCCTTCTACAAATTTTATTTCACAAAGCTGTTCGATAAGGCTTGTACCCACTGATAGTTATTGCCAGAGGGTTTGCACAGATGATAAGGATGAACACAAAACAGATGACCAATCCTAAGACCTACTCCAGTGATTCACGTCATTGCACTTCTTCCACAACACTTTCATGCCATGCCAAGTTACACACATTCCTGGGATGCGCTTGAGATTATTATCACTCTGCTAAGTGGAAGTAATCCCCGAGGAGGTGTCATAGGCTTCTACTGCTCCAAACACAAAACACGGAGGAGTGAAAATACAGAGATCTGGTAAATTTTGACGCCAAAAGCTTGAACTCTTTGTTGTGTTCTTCAAACAATTCCTGAACAAACTTTCTATTGTGGCAGGGCAGAATATCCAAGTGGCCATCAGGGAAGAGTGTCATGAAGAGAGGCACTTGTACAATGTTTAAATAGGTAGTACATGTCAAAGTAACATCCACATGAACGCTAGCACCCAACGTGTCCCAGCAGTACATTAACCAGAGCATCACACTGCTTCGGCTAGCATCCTTGTGCCATCTATTCCCCATATGAACAACTGTACTTACTGTGAGTAAAAGACTAAATGATCTTGTAATGACACACGACTCCCAGTTTAAATTTTATCAGTAACAGCACTGTGATGGGTATTTCTTGATGAATTATGTTGACATATGGGTCTGGGAAAAAAATAACTAATTACAGTATTCAGTCCTAAAGGCAAAATGTAATTGATTGATTCTCCACCTTGTTGTAATCAGGCTGTTGTCTGCAAGTTGCTGTTATGAAAACACCTGAAATCCATGTAGAAGCATTGTACATCTGCTTCCCTCTTGTCTAATTTTGTCTCTGCTTTCAACCTGTCCAATAAAAGTATCCCAGTATGCAGTAAAACTGAACCAAACACTTGTTTATATCCACAATGACAAGACAGCAAATTGGAGTGAAATTATTTCCACACCCTTTTTCATGGTTTAGACTCACGTAAATGTCAACTGAGGATTTGATTCATTGGCCTGGGGGTGGTGGGTCTTGTTGGCTAGGATTAGTTTTCCTCTACAGAGTTTAGCCAGAGGGCTTGCACCACATCTAGCCATAGCCTGGTACAAGTTCTACAACCCATTGCCTCTCTCTCAAATGTCAATCAAACTGAAGAAGAGAGAAGAATCAGAGACAGGTGCTGGTCTGAACTGCTTTACAGAATGGTGCAAATTGTCACTCTTACACCTGCTTCAGGGGAAAAACTGGAAAAATCGAAGTTTCAAGTAGAGTTGTTCATTTGAATTTATTTTGAACATATCATTCTACCTCTGACACTTGTTGGGAACTGCTTGGGCAGGTGATACTACTGTGACAGGAATAAAGCTGCACAAGAGACAGCCTTCAAGCATTATTAAGAGTGCAGCTACCGTAGAAAAAAAACAAACACTGGTAAGACAGATGAACCGAGTGAGTTGGTATAATAAAAACCAGCTGTGTAAATAATTAACTAGTTCCATAACTGTAACATTAAAAGAAAAAGCATCATTTGATCCCCAATGCATGACTGCAGCATCTGCTCAAATTCTTATTAGTACCACTCAGGGAAAATAAAAGACAGATGTTTTCCTAAAGGCAAACATCAAAAAGGTAGCTTGTTTTTACAGAAAGCATGTTGGATTTAATATACAAGCATACCCTTAAAAACCATGGACAAACAAAAACTGTCTCAGGATAAAATCAGCAACTTAAATCAAGTATTTTTGAGATTTTAACAAACTGAATAAGGACTCAAGACACACTGTATGACACTGTACTTAACTTTAAAAAAAAATTCTCCTGAATTTGCACAGCACCTCTGCCCAAATCTTATCAAAAACACAGTTGGCAGTGACTCAGCAGAGCTCTAACAGGTTGGCACAATGGCCAATCAGCAAGTCCAAATCCCCTGGAAAAAGCACTCACTCAGCCTTTTAAATTTGCATTCCATGAGCTTGGCATTGTGTAAAAACATTGTCCTTTATCTACATCCAGAGCTATGATCCTCTCAGCTTACAAAAAAGTCAACACATTCATTCTCTGTTGTGCCATATGCTGCTCCACAGGTAGATTTTGATTAGTTCTGATTTAGAAAAAGATCACTTACGCTGTTTTAATTTTTTGACAGGTGTTAAATAAAAGAGTAGCAAAAATGGCAGACACTTCGCTCAGGTCCATTAACAGAGATAATGCCAAAACAACCACACGGTAGGGCAAAATTTTGATCCACAAAAGGCATGAGACTGAAGTGATTTCCATTTATAAACACGTCCAAATCTTTAACCGTCACTACATCAGCTATTTAGTTGACATTTCTGTCTGTTCTGCCAAACCTACAATGAAAATCTTTCAGCCATCTGATATGGTTCACCAAGCCATCATGACGTGGTCTTCTATTTCTGAATAGTAGACCATCTGAAATGAAGAAAGCCTCTCAACCTCTGACGTGACTTAGAAACGGAACAGAGCCAAAAATACGATTTAGTCAAAACATGCATTAAAGCTGAATGCTCGACACACAATTTCACTCGCTTGAGATGTGCATGATGAGCTGCATCACAAAAGCAAAGGGAGTCACGCAGAAACAAACAACTCAAAAAAAAAAAAAAAAAAAGGTGCAGGAAGCATTTTTTTTCCAGTGGTAATATATCATGTCATGGCAGAAGCCTAAAAAGAACCTACTGACAAATTCTGATGAACTCATTTTGACAGGAACCTAATCACACAGCAGCATCCAATCGCTTTCAATTTAGTTTTAAATTAGTAGATTCTTGTTGTGACATTAGTAAAATGTGATTCATCAGTCATCATCTCACACTGATAATGCAAAGGTATCCTCACTAATACGATAAAAACATGCGCCAACAGTGCATCAAGTGGTTCGGGATGTAATCAGACCGTATGCCTATTTGAAGTTGCACTCAAGAGTCAAAAAACATTCTATGTTTAACTATCATCATAATTTAAGAATTATATTTTATCCTTATAAATTCTTCACCGTGTCTTTATTTAGTATACATAGCATGTACAGTCTGTGGATTCCTTCACTTTGCAAGATTCAGTTAACTGAGATTAACCCACATGAGAGCCACAGCAGAATCCATGACAGCAAACTGATCTGTAGTGATGCCTTAAAGTTAAGAAGTAGATTCCCATGCACAAGAGCATTTCAGGTCATTATGAGCATTTGCCCTGTTTCACAGAATTTGTGTGATAAGAGATTTAAAAAAAAAGAGCAATGAATGCTGCATTGATGACAGTGTAAGTGGATGTGTAATTCAGCAACATGGAGACTAAAAATCAATAACATTCAAAGGAAACTCTTCTTAATAACAAGACACTGTTTTTTTAGAAATAAGGTGAACTGTGACATTTTTAACCTAAATTTTTAATATTTTTTAAAGACGACTTTTCTTTGAATTTTGCTACCCTGTATCTATTTTACTTACTTGTATTGAAATTGCAGCCATCAGTTTATACACAATATTAAAGCTGTAGATCAACCACAGAATTGATCTAAAGGAATAAACATTAAATTCAAAATGTTTAAGAGAAGCACATTTTGTCAGAAAAGTGCTTTACGCAAACACCTGTAGTATAGAATTCTACAGTGAGATTGCATGTTGGAGTTTAATTTTACAGAGAAATCTTTAATGTAATCAATACTGTGTGAAAATATATTAACTCAGAATAATAAACAAGTTATCAATGACAAACATTAATCGCAACAAAGAAACATATGACTAAATATTGACAGTTTGAGGTAGGTCCACGGTAAGTCAACCATCGATCATCATTGTAATTTCTCTCTTTCCGCTTTCTGTGGGTTGCACCAGTCATTTAAGCTGCACCTGGTGCAGAAGTTAGATTGCATTTTGACTTACTGTAATCATATTTCACTAAAACTCTATTCTCTGTTGTCTTATTCCCTATCTCTTTTCTTCTCTCTTGATGTGTACACTACAGCTCTCTTCTATCTTAAATCATCCCTCTGGACCTCCACCGAAAATGGTGATGGGCAACTTTTTATTGATTTATCTGCTAAGAACAGACAGGAAACAGACATAAAAAAACAATCATTCAAGAGTCTGAATTCACTCACAAGTGAGGCTTAATTTTTCAAGAGAGCAGAAATAAAGAGAGTGAGAAAGTTAGAGAGACAGACAGGAAAGAGAGAGAGTGAAAAGGCAAGGACTAAAGATTTAGACAAGAAAAAGGGGACACAGAGAATATAATGGAGAATGTTAATGCAGAAGCAAAAAGAAAAAAATAAATCGGAACAAAGATTACTAGTGCAATGGAATGCACTACTGCTTAGGAGATATTTTTAAACTGTATGGAAATTCGGGTATGGATGGCAGCACTGCAGGTTGTGTCTTATGTATAATTTAAGTTAGAGCTGGTAGGTTAAATTTTTTCCCACCAGAGTTTACATACTCAAAAGACATATGTAAATAATATCGTTGACCTCCACTCTGCCTCAATAAATCACCCTACGTTTCCCACCCAATACCTGACCTTTGAACCACAATTCACTTCCATTATCTTGATTTATGTGTGTCGATAACTGTGTGCTGAACATACACAATATCCTTAGATAAACATGAAGCAGCGTTAACAGTCCTGTGGTGAGCACCTTATGGCCACCAATAAGAGGCTCCTGCTAAGCTTATGACAACTATAAAGGTCAGAGAGTGACGAATGTCACTTTAATACATGTTAAAGATTCAGTTGCATTTGCAGGGTCCATTTATTGCAAGTAATAAAACCATAAGAGGGAAAGAAATTGCTAAGTCAATAACGTTATTTGCATTAGGCACCAATTTAATTATGATTAAACCCCTTCCTATGTATTTGTTCTGGATGTGCTGTATTTAAATTAATGGCCTTATAAAATATACTTCTACTTTAAGATTTTAAGCTGCTTATTGAGATACTGTAGCCTGTACCGTGTCTCTGAAGCCAAGCAGGCACTATGAACATGAGATGACAACAGTAGCTTACTGGAGAAACAAGGGGAGAAGTAGTAGTAGGAGCAGAAGTAGTGCAGGGACCACATAAACACAGCTGTTTACAGTAGATGAGCTAATTGAGTAGACACTGATTGACAGACTTCTATCTGATGCTAAAACCATCCATCAGTTCTGGAGATTACCAACTGCACAAACTTCAGTCTTCAACAGAGACATTTAAATGCCAGCGACAGGGAGTACGTGTTATTGTTTTAATAATTGAAATGAGATGGAAAACTTTCGGCCCATGTGACGCCTAAAGATAGACACCGTGCTTTGCTCTGTTGTGGTCTGCATGGCTGTGAAAGTGGATTAAAAAGGCTTTAACATCAAGACGAGCTCTAATGAAACCCAAAGGGGGAGTTAGCCTGTCTGTTTGGCCAGCTGACTCCCGTAAAACAGCCATCACTGTCTCCTATTGCCTGCTCTATGAGTAGCCTGGTGGTGCCAGTCAGTGTACGCTGCAGTCTGAGGGTTAGAGTGCTGGATCTCAGTTTCACTTAAAGGTATGTTGATTCTAATGTTTACTCCATATGTGTGTGTGTGTGTGTGTTCTTTTGCCTTTTTAAGTGCAGGTTGAACAACACACATGCATCCGTCTTTATCTAATACATCTGCCACACTCCCATTACAACAGAAAATTATTCGATGAAAGGTGGCTGATAAACACCACATTCATATTGTTTTAAGGCAACAGTTCAACATGCTGATAAATACATTTATTGCCAAGACTTACACAGACGGAAATATGGACACCACTATGCAAATATGAATATACAGCTGAAGTCAATTAGCTTTGCTTTGCTCAAACACTTGAAATGGGGAAAAAGCGAGCCTCTCTCTGTTCAGTCATAGAAACACAGCCCTAAAGCTCACCAATTGATTTTTATCATATGAATGTACTGTGTACAATTCATAAATAAACAAACATGGTATTAACGATGCTAAGCTTAGCTGTTGATTAGTTTAGTTGTAATGATTAAATTTAACTGTGAAGAAAATCTACTGTATATCAACCTTTTCTAACACTGTCAGAAGGCTACACACAGTTTTCACAAACGTGGGACTAATAAAACAACACCTGTGCGCATACCAGCAAGGTGTCATCCACGCAGAACAGGCACAGCAGAAGGTCAAAGCAAAGACATTTTCATCTTGCTTGGAGGCAGCTTCACTTATGTCACCTGAGCCAGTCTTATGAATGTAGTATCTTCTACCCACAGCCCATTTGAGGAAGTCATAATGATGATCAATACTCTGGTAGCATTGTGCACAACAAAACCATCTATCAAGAGAGAAAAGCCTGAAAAATATTAGTCAACCAATATTGACCGGGGCTCTAACAATACATCAAGCTGTGAAAGCTCTATTGCTGTTCACCTTCCTCTCATCTTCTCTTTCATGTGTCTCTTTTCTGAACGTCCTTGGCTGCATCTCCCCCCTCCCCCCTCTTAATGGCAATGGAAAAGTCATTATCATCTAAACACATTCCAGCTCCACCTTTAACAGACCAGCAACGGACTGAGCATTCACCATGACACAGAACTTGACTTCACTGTTCCCTAAAAATGGCTTTGTTGATATTTTATTATAAAAACTCATTTTGTCAATATATGGAATGTGTTAAAATGTTAAACTATTAAAGTTTGCAGCCATGGTAGAATAGTTTGAAATTCATATGCAGCTACTGCATTGTCAAACTCACACTCGGGCTCCTGTGATGAATAACTGCAGCCTGGAATGAAAAGGAAAATATTTGCACCGTGGCACAGATGCCATTCTCTCTGCTTTTACTCATTATCCAGCACAGTGTCAAAGTACCCCCAGGTCACTGAGAGGGAACATTCCTTCACATTGCCATCTATGGGCATCATAAATAACCCCAATTCATGAAAGCCTTCCACTTGCCATGTATAGATACAATTAATATTCTTCTCTGTCTACAGCAAAGCAGTGTCAAATACTTTATATCTGGTCACTAACAGAATAAATGTGCCACAAGATGGAGAGCACACATTAAAGAGTAAATCTTTCTGTGACAATCTTTTTTTCTTTTGAACATGACTTTCATATTTGGTAATTCAATATTAGACAAATACTTTCCGTATTTTACTTAAATTAACATATTAAACATACTTGCGTAACAAGCCACGGAGCCGTTTTGGAGGAGAGGCATCCTAAGAGTGCAGAGCGCAGAGGGCTGGGCAGGGATGCTGAGCCGGGCAGCGGAGGAGCAGCAGCAACCCTTCTTAGCCCAACTTGCATTTAAACCAAAGAACATCTAATACGCGCATGTAATAGCCTGCTACAGTGAATGTGGGTTAATATAGTGTATGTACTTTGAAGACGTGCGCAAGTGATCCATAATATTTTGTTTTCTATGCAACTCCAAAGCGCAGTGTGCAGCCCAAAAAAATGTGGCACAATAAAGCAGCTGTAAAACGACTCGGCAGCATTCAGGACACCGAATACTTTGCTTTGGCTAAATATTTCCAAAACTTTACGTTTACGTTTCCACATACCTTCATAACATTCAGTGATGCGCGGGTCAAAAACAGTACAAGTAGATGGGAAAATGGCAATCCAGCCAAACTTGTCAGGGATCCATGTTTGGCACAGCAGCAGTACGGCAGTCCAATGTAGTCACATCTGAGGCGCTAACGATCCGCAGCTAAAGGGACTCGCCACCTTCCACCGTCACCGAGCCGTATTTTGGTCGACGATGTGAACAGCCCCGCGGGATCTCCAAGGGCGCACGGAGAGTGACTGCGTCATGATTGGTCAAGGCAGCCGTGACGCACCGGCAGGTGGCACACCCGGCGAATAAAAAAGTCCAGATTCATTCATAGATTATAGCTCTGGGAAAGTATAGGAGCTCAACACAAGCAGTGGCGGATATAACCGACAAACAGACTACAGGAGTCATACAAGCTGCACAGTTATTAGAGTCCTCCTCCTTTCATCTTAGTCTCTCCATATGACGAGTCTATGCTACTTTTTAAAACCCGTTTTAATTATGGGACAATCTAATCAACCAAAGCTTCAAGCTGTTTCATTTGGCACAAAATACTGAACCATTTCATTTGGCACACGAAATGTCCCGTCTTCTGTTCCGTCTGCAGAAATGACTCTGCTGTATTTAGAAAGAAAAGTACTGCTTGTGTTTCTTCAAACTCAAACTAATAACACATTTTAAGCACAATGTTTTTACCTATTAATGGGCCTGAAGAGTTGTAAATAAATGTAAATACAGCAGCAGATTGAGAAAAACAAAAAAATTAAAAACTAGAAAAGGAAAAACAGCAGCATGCAAACAGAGATGTAGTTTGCAAAGACAAAGTTGTTTCATCAGAATTAAAAATTCATAATTTCAATTATTGAATCCAATGAGAAGTAAAGTGGAACCTGAGTGTGTTTTGACACTTGACTGTGAGTAATTCAGGGAGCCAAAGCAAATGTCTTTTTTTTTTATAAATACAAATAAGGAGTGAGTGGTAATCCTTGGAGGAATGTGTAAGCCAATTACGACTGGCTGCAGGGACTTGTGGAATGGAGCCTTAGAGCTTCCTGCTCAGACTCACTGCACACCCTCAGACCACATTTCCTGTTCCCAGTGCAGGGGCAATATTTCTACGAAAATATAGAATGGTTAGAGACATGAATAGAATTTGAATATTGTGCCCACTTCCTCCAGCACTGGCAATTTTTTCATGATCCTGATGCTTTGTAGTCTGGTCGCGACTGCGTCCATGTGTACTTTACCTTCACTGGCTTGTTTGCATCCTGTGAGTGGGGGGTGGGTGGGGGGTGGGTGGGTGTGTGTGAGTGAGTGCGTGCTTACATAATATTGCGTCTTTTGTAAGTAGATGAGTAGGATACCTTAGACTGTTGCTTTTCTGGTCAGTTAACGTCCTGGTGTTCATGTTGGGTGTGTACCTCCCTATAGCCTCACGGATATTTGCTAATCTGCAGGTATTAAAAGAATATTCCTGGATCTAACGTTGGGAAGCAACAGACAAGCAAATCAAGGTACAATGAGGGCAAATATTGACCTATAAAACCAATTTATTTTATTCCAGTGGTGACTACACCCACGCTGAAAGAACAAGAATTGCAAATGACATCTGGGACACTGAGGATAAGAGACAGCACAGTGATCACTGGATTCTGTACTGTACATCATAGCTGAAGTGTAAACAGTATGCTAATAGAAACATATGTAATAAAATATACAGCGTGAGACATCTCCTAGTAAATGCCATAGTCTGGTGTCAGGATTTATTTTTGAAGTCATAAATAATAAAATAGTAAAGAAAACCCAGTTTGTGGTTCTAGTTCAGCACACCTGCTATGTGGGCCTTGATAAACACACACTCTAAGCTGAGCCTCAACATTCACCTTCCTGCAATTTCACACTGTCTGATTCCTCAAGAACTGCATGAACACACTGATAACTGAGTCACTGTAGCCCACTGGTCTACAGAGACAGTTTTCACTTCATAATGGCCTCTACCATCCACCTCTCAGCATCTCAGGAGTGTCAACAAAATACAAGATTACATAGAAATAATGTAGAAACACTAAAAACAACTTTAGCTACAAACTTTTTTTTACCCACAAAAAAAAAATTAAGAAAATAAATCAAGGCTCTATGAACAAAGAAACAAACGAACAAAAAATCGCAAGAGAAAATAATCCATGCAAAATGTTTGTGCCCCAGTTGTTGTGTACATGAAACACATATACTCTCAAATGCTAGTAATTATTATCTTGTACATCGTGGGCATGTAAATACTATCTGGATAAATGTTAGTGATGAACGTTAACATTCAGTGGCTCAGAAATCTGTAAAAATAAACTCACTACATATTCTGTATGTGAGAAACTCTGCTGCTGCCAGCATCAACAGTAAACTGAACTTCTTCATAACTCACTCTTTGATTGATTGAACTTGCTTGCAGCTTCTTGCACATAAAGGCTGTGCTCAAGTCAATGCAACAACCATAGTACAAAAAAATTTAAATAATCATAACGGCTAACAACAGCTAATTAAATATAATAAATCATAAATAAATTCAAGATGCTCCTGTTAACATTTGTTGGGGGAATGAACCAAAAGATGTATTTTAATATTGGTCCTTGATTTGTTTGTTACAGAAATAAAAAAGGAAGTCACAGCATGAAAACATCACTGCTACAAATCTTTATAAGAACCAATGTTGAGTTTATATTCAGGAAAAATGTTGCCTGTTTGATCCAACATTTCTTATTTCACAGCTTGAGTAATTTCCACCGATGATTACAGTTCAAACATACTTCAAAACCTCATGTTGAAAATATTCCTGGAAAAATATCTGCGCTGATTAAACTACCACTAAGAACTAATTCTCAATCTGTTTTTCAACAAGCCTTTGTTAAATATTCACATGAGCAGCTTTTACACACAGGAATGAAAACCATGTAGGCTCATATATGGACAATGGTGCTTTTTCTGATGACATGTTGAATACTACCAGCCTTTGGTTTTCTAGAGGGCTTTTCCATTTAAAATGCATGGGCTTTTTTTCCCGAAAAATAATTAGAAGCCAACACCCTCAGGGTGATTTCTCTGTGTGTGGTTGCTGCGTGTATGTTACTGTGTCTGCGTTCTTCTTCGCCACGTGCAAAGAGATATTAGCATCTGAATACCAATGAAGTGTCGAATTATCAAGCGATCCCAGCTCTACATTGCTTTCTCATCTTTTCTCTTTCCTCCAACTTCTACTTCAGTTTTTCTGGCCTCAAGTATTTTCCCTTTCAAAGGCATCTCTTCATCCCTCTCTTCACATGAATAAAATCCCTGATCCTTCCACTAAGAATTCTGAATTCTGCATTTTCGTAGACATTTTAACACCAACCTTGATCACAGCCTGATGTGTCATCTTTAATGTCATCCCTGTCTATTAATAAGTTGTAAGTAGAATATACAAGTAGGCCCAGTCTTTCGCTGTCTCCCCACAGAAGTTATTTGCCATACCGCCTGTCAACTGGTTTCTGAATCCATCACCATGAAAACTCTTCATAGTGAAGACTGCTACACAAAATATCTGGTTGCTTACTCCACATTATCACTCAGTGCTAACTTTAAAACTTCTCATGCAAACTCAGACAAGCAGAAATCACTGGTAACACATCCAGCAACTGCAGTTCCCCAATATGTTCTAAACCCAGCTCGAGTGTGACACTTTTATAGGGAAAGTCTTTCGAGCCATTTAGAGAAAAACTATAAGCAAAGCAGGCTGTGAGACATCCCTCTGAGGTCAACAGTGAGTGGTTATTGTGACAAAGAGTAATCAGAATCAAATAGAGGTCAGTGTAGACAAAGTGGTTCTTTCAGACTGAAGAGGTGACGCATACTGACTAATGGCTGGGGTTAATCAACTTTCCACTTAGCTGTGACTCAATAATGGATTAGTTTCGGTTCTAAGGCTATGTTCACCTACAGGCCTTAATGCTCAATTTGGATTCTCAGCCAGATCTGAGGTTTTTGTGTTGATGGTTCATATGCATCAGTAAGTGCATCTGACTCTGATGTGACATACTAATGTGACATGAATGCAGATTTAACTGAAATCCGAGCCACACACGTACACAGTTAACAACAACAACAACATCATCATCTGTGCCACAGTCGAAGTATAAACATTAATGACATGACAATTACTCACGTAATTTCCTCAGAAATTGCTCTGTTACAATTAGTTTCTTCCCGAGTGGCTTGAATTAAAGATTTTTCATAAATGCCTGATAAATTTGAGACATTTCTTGTTTCACCATTTAGCCTCGATGTTGTCGTACCCGTCCTCCATGTTTATTTTTATAGACAAAACCACAGTACATGACATCAGTGACTATAGACATGCAAAGAGTAATGTAACATTTTTACAGTGAAGGTGGGGTAGGAAGCTTGAAATTCTTAATTTCTGAAACAATTGTTTTTGATTTCACACAGACAGGACAGAGTGTAAACAAATGCAGTTGCTCATTTCTAGACAGCGACCACTAATTTAAGTGATACCATGCTAGTTTATTATGTCTTAATATGAAGCTAAATGACATGTCTCATCCCTGAAAATAAATATAAATCATGTTTGTACTTATACATATAGGAGATGGTGGAGTTCAAAGGCCAATTAAATTACCAAGAAAACATTAAATGTGATATAAACGCTGACATTAATATCCAATCTTACCAACATCTACCGGAGTCTCATTCAAAAAATTCACAGCAGTACACACAAAAGAGCTTCTAAAACTAGGCGTGGAGCACCTTGGCATCATGAACCGGTCACACATCACAATTTCCAAATTTCTGAAAGCAGAAAATAGGGAATGACCCTGAAACATAAGTATGTTCTTTCTACTAAAAACAGTCTCCAATGAATCAAGTGTCAACACTATTATAAAACCAAGCTTTTTAATGAACTTGTTGATCCTGCTCCTGTAACTGGCAGTGATACTATTACCCCAACATACACTCCCCATCAAAAGGTTGGACACACATAACTATCATGTTCTTCATGAGAATATATATGTCTAAGTTGTGTTACCATCATTGCACATGGTTTTCTAATGATCAGTTATCCTTTTAAATTCATAGATTTGCATTAGCAAACATAACACGCCATTGGAAGACAGTACTAATGTTTTTACATCACCTATTTTCAAACATTTAACTTTTCAGTATATACAGTTTATTTACTGTACTCTGCACTCTACACACATCCCCTGTTCTCCAGCTATTTCACACTGCACTTCCAGAGGTTAGGGGACAACAGATTTTTAAAAATTGATGAAAATTGCAGCAGGAGGGTGACACATCCTGACTTTTCACTGCAAAAACCCTGTAGATTACACTTCCCACAATGCAATATGATATTGTCTTTCAATAGACGTTACCTATCAGACAAATGCACAATTTTCCTGCACTCTTCCAGCTCTGAGATACCAAATTGGCTCAGTATACTTATGTCAGTTCAGATCTATAGTTTTACTTTTATTGTTGGCACACAAGGTGAGAACATGACTTCCAATTAATTATATGCATTGCATTTGTCTTTTTAAGTATCTAAACATATTATTTTAATTTCTATGACTTTTCATTTGTGCATGACAATAATATTGTACCACTTTTCTATTAATTTATTTTATTGAGAGATCATCAAGCGACTACCCACGTCCTCTCTGTTTTGGTCTGTTAGGATTGAACAGCATTTTGGATCAGGTTTATCCTCAGGGCTGGCTCTAACAGACACTTAGACTTGTGAAGTTAATAGGACAAGTGGTTCGGATAATGGATGGATTAAAGTTTTCTCGTCCTTATTACACGTAAACTATTTGTGGATTGGCCCTTTTTAGGGTTTGTTTACTCCTATTTGTTCGATTTCCTGGCACCAGTCTTGCTCATAATATCACCACAGCCAGCAGATAATGTGAAGCCTTCTTTGTAACAACACGTTGTTATTGTCAGGTTCTCCACCAATATTTTATTGGGATGCATGTTGCACAGTGCCCTTCATAAAATCTCACCTATTCTTTTCAGTGCAATCAGATAAATTGACTGAATACAAAAAAAGTGACCGCATAAGCAAACTGAGGAGCAAATCTGTTGTCAAAAGCAATGAGAAGCAGAATACAAAACATTCTGCAAGTTGACAAATACAATCAGTCACCACAGACTTTCCTGTTTCACCCTGTTCCTCCATGTCCCATCTGTCACTAGTCAGCAGCTATTCAGACAGAACAAAAGTCAGATTATCGGGGGTTTTAATTATGCTCAAGGCATAAGCTAATTAATTATCACTATCAGTGGTACGGAACATCCCTTTAGATAAAGAACACAAATCTAATTATCTTTTGACCTCTCCCTCTCCCCTCTGTACAATCCTCAGCAAGTGCACAGTCAACACATGACATGCATGAACCTGAAAGTCGACGTTAATGTTATGCAGAATTTCACTGCAGAATTCTGCAACAAATCGTGTTTGCTGGCATTCATTGTCTCACAAACACACAGGGGATAGACTGAAGCTTTTCCATGCTTGAGATAACTTACCAGCATGGCTCAGAGCTTTGACAGACCCAGTTGGACTAATTCCTCCTCGAGCCACAAAAACAGGGCTTTCCCCACATCCAACAACACAATGCCAAAGTGCATGAATCACTTATTTGTATCACTATGCATTGGACTAACCACTTGCTCACCATATGCTGCTTTGTCTCTCATCCCAGAGGCCCAGCTCCACTCATTTCCTAATGATTTACCAACTGCACACCTGGTTAGTCAAATACTGATCTTCCAACATTTATAAAAGAAAGAAACTCATCAGGGGTTTTATTGGGTATAGTTCAAAACAAAAGCACTCATGGGGCATGTGTGTGCACATGTGATAAGGAATGAGAGTGTGACAGTGAGAAAACTAGCAAAAGAAAAACAAGAAGTGGAAGGATGGATAGTAGCAAAACTAAATTTTAGTTTTGAACCCTTATATGTACTGGATACTGGCTAAACCTGAAGGTGCTCATCTCTTTTGTCTCCTAAGCAGATTCTTGGCTTGCTTACCTATTTTGTATTCGACACCCTGACATCCAGATGTTAGTAATCTCAAAGAGATCTAAGGGATGTGAGAAATAAGATAAGTAAAGGCAAATAAAGGGATGCAATGTAATAACAAATGAGTGTGTGTGTGTGTGTGCGCCTGCGTGTGCTGCCTGCCCACACGTGCAGCACAAGTCTGCCTGCATGTCTACCTTGAAGAGGCCAAATTTACTCTGTTCATCTCTTTGCACTTATATAATCAGGTTAAGTGCTGATAAATATCCTCAGCTCTCTGAAGAAAGACCACATCTGGTCTTGGTTGTTAGACTCATATTAGCTCTTCATGCAGGACTAATCAGAGCCATCCCAGCTGGGCTTAGGGGATAATGCAGGATCACACTGTTTTGATGGACTGTGAGACAGAGCCCTGCTAACAGTTCATTGCATCTCATTACCTCATGAACTTCTGCAGACAGTGTGATATCTGTACTTTGCTAATGTAAATTACAATCTATAATACCTCAGATGTGACACACTACTATACAGTAGTGTACTACTTTAGAATACTGCAGCAACAACTAGCTTGCTACTATGCTAACAATTAGTGTTAGTCATATAGTGCAGTTCATCCTAAAAGATTGAACTACAGCAAAAGTCAGCAGATTACTAAAGTCGTTTGGACACATCCCTGGTAAAATAAAAATCTCGTGAATACTGAGATGTGGATACTTGACCTGGTGGTGTTAAGAGGTCTGGGGATCAACAAAGTCACTAGGCAACTATTCTAGTAGTTGAGATATTTTAACCTGGACCCACTACAAATATCCTGAAAGGTGTAAATTTTACAGGGACAAACATACAGTACTATACATACTGTGGTCTTTTTGTTTTCATAATTCAGCAAAACACATCATTTCATGAAATAAACCTAATGATGCCTAACAGTGTCTCAGTTTTCATTGATAAATTATTCAATGCTGCTCTCTTGTGTTTTCAGAATGAGAAATGTGTATGTATCATGCATGTACCATATTACAGCAAAAATGACTCTGGCAGAAACATATCTCATTGCTGAGCAGAGAAGTCTATTCCAGCTGAGGATGACACGCAACGTAACACAATAAACATAATTTCAGGTTATTAAAATTGACAGACTGTTCATCACCCAGACGAATATTATAAACAAAGAGAACAGAGAAAGGAAAAGATGAAACAAACAGGATGAAAAATAAAGACTGTGAGTTGCTCTCTCTCTCTCTACAAGTGATCCAGCCTCCTCCTTTCCTTTTTACAACAGAGATTAGATGAATACAGTATAGATGACATGACACAAGTGATACTTTCATTTTATTTCCCACCAATGTGGAGAGACTGAGAAACTTTGGTGTTTACAGTTTAGAAAGCTGGAAAGGTCATGAGGTGTCCATTTCCTTCAATATCTCAAAATGAGTTTAGAGCTACAGAGGAAAATCTGACTGGTTCACTCTTCCTCAAATAATCCCCCCAACAACATCCATTCTTTTGATAGAGAGTTTTGATTAAAAAGATTAGAGAAAGAAGATTTGATAAGAAATATCTTAAGTAGAGATGATTGACATTTTTTTTGTTAGTTTTTGTGGCTAAACATGGATCATGTACTGTATCCCATTAAGATACAGTCAAAAAAGGACATAACAGACCATTGTGTTTTTATAATCTATTTTTTTTTATTATCTATTGCCACTTATTTCCTACCTAATATTACACCCACAGGCATAAAAATAAAACACACACAGTAAATTAAACACTTAAGCTGTTGCGACAAAATTGCATCGTCTGTTTGATTAATGTTTCTTCTTTTATGATCATGTTGTGTTTGTAGTAACAAACAAAAAAAGAACAAGGAAGTTTGCTTTGCTCAAAAAACACTTATTCTCAGTACAGCAGCATAAAGCAAACAGGAAAGAACAGTATATATAACAATATTAAAATCTTCACCAAATGGACTAGTGTGAACAGATACTGAATATAGTAATTATGTTTTAATTCCAAATATTGTAGTGCAACTTAAATGGAAAGTTGAATCAATGTCATCTGTTAGTGGATTAGTTTAAGGCCGTTTAAGCAGAGTACTGAAAGTCTTAGCATCCCCCAGGTAACTCGCAGTGACACATAATCACTGGTTCCATTGAAGAAAAGAAAAAAAAAAGAGCTTGAATGAAAAGAAGTGTAGAGATACTTTCTGTGTATGTGTGTTGGTACATTAGCACCACTTTGCCAGGATGCTGATGTGCTTATGACCATACCTGTGTTATTGGTTCTGCGTCAAGGATTGCCAAGATACTGCCACCACTGGGAGGACTGACATAGCATGTAGTGCAGGTGCAAATAATATCTGGGAGGGAGAGCACCCACAAAGGGAGGCAGAAACAAAAGGCAAGAGAGTAGAAAAGACAGAAATAGACTCACACATGCACATAGTTATGCATGAATGCACAGTAATCGTATCTTTCTAGCGTACTGTAACTTAAAAATCTATTTACATGTTTTTGCATATTGATATGAACAATAACTTTAAACCAAAATGTCCACTTTAGTATATTAAGAGCTCAACACTGTTAATGTAGCCTTATGCCACACACAAAATTTAATTGCTCCTCCAGAGTCTTTTACCCTCTTGAGCTTGCAGAACAAGGTCTCTCTTAAGGATAGCATTTTATTCTCCCACAACTTCAGACAATCGTAGGCTGAACAATTACACAAAATACAAAATTACACATTCACCTTAAAATACAATGCGATTCAAATTAAAAACACCACTACATTATAGTTTCAAAATAAGTGTTGATGAGCTATTGTGCTTGATCACTGTACATTGTCGAACTGTCTATCATTGTGTCTACCCAGATTCATTGCTGTATAAAGTAGGCTGTAGTTTAGCTGCTGTTATTTTAATTTTGAACTCTGCGATCCATATACTCTCTGCAACAAACAACACATGTATGAGAACAAGATATCCCCCAATACTGTAAACAACAGTGAGCTCAATTTTAAAGACATCAAATTATGACGCTGCTGAATTGAACGACTCTATAATGGCAGTGTTACTGCTGTGTGTATGTGTGTACACCTTAAAAAAACAAAATGCCATAAACAGACAGGGTGAACTGTTTGTGTTGCTCATTAGAAAGACGAAGGGTCTTGACGTGCTGGCTGCTCAGTCTAAATTGGGCCGGGCGAGGAACCAATTAGTGCTGTGCACAACTGTTAAAATTCTCATCCCCTCCTGTGCCAATCATCATAATGCAATTTCAGCAGACAAATTAGGCCCAATTTACAGAGACAATTAAAGTAACTAAAAGCAGAAACCAGATTTGGGCTGCTCTTTTCCACCCCCAGGGTTTCTTGTGATGGTATACTTATACATTTTTTCCCACTTCTTTTGTGAGAAGAGGAATCAAATGAATAAACCTTTACCCAAGCCACACTTTGTGATATGCACCATCCACTTACAGAGAGAGGAGTAAAAAGAGGGAGACACAGTTGAGGGAATCACAATTGGATTCAGAATGGCTGCATTGAAAATGAGCGCTCATGAGTCAAGGTAACTGAACAATCCCAATAGCAAAGTAACTGTGTGTCGGGAGCTTATTTACACTACACAAAGGATCTATAGTAGATAACAGACATGGAGTGTGCATGTGTATGTTTGTGGGTTTATGTGTGAGTGGTAAAGGCAGGAAGGGGACAAATCCTACTGGAATTGAAAGCTGACAATGAAAGGCAAGTGTTCAGGACAGATAAGAGCACCTGATAAAACTGCTGATGTGGGATATCCACAGTTAGATAAAGTATCATTATCTGAAAGGACAAGACAGCTAACCACACCAAGACGAAGAAACACTAGTATTTCTGTGTAACTGTGTCTTATATTTATTTTAGCAATTCTAGTGGCTTGGCTCTGTGAATGACAAGGACAGTCTGTTGGTCATTCAGTGAATCACCTTGGTCTAGACTGAAATATGATAGCAATAAAATTTCTAGCCAAGAGAATGAATCCTAATGACTTAAGTTTTTTATGCAGACAGCCCTTTCGTTACAGCACAACATCAGCTTAGGATCTTCAGTACCCACCAAGTCTGCTGGAAATCTGTGGGTCACCACTGATGGCCAATTAGGCTTTACCATAACTCCTCCTTCCCTCAGACACACAGATTTGCCCTCTACGACATCACCTTCAGATTTTGCTACCCGCCTCCTCATGTCTGATCTTGATTACTGCGACACTCAAAAACAGACTTTCCTACATGCGCAATCACACTTCTTCAGATGATCCAGAATACAGCAGCACATCTCATGTTTTAGCCAAAAAGGACACGCATCACACCGCTGTTCATATCTCTGCACTGGCTTTTGGTAAGTGCTCACGTGAGAATCAAAGCTCTGGCTCTGCAGCGTCTTTCATACCTAAACACAAATAGGCAGGTCTGCAATCCCTCTCAACCACTGCGCTCTGGCCCCTACGCCACACAGCAAAAGATCCAAAGCAAAGCTGTTCAGCTCAATGGTCCCACAACGGTGGAACAAACCAATCTTTTCATTTTAACACTAAGTTTCTTTTTGTGACTCATTTCTACAACACTACAAAAGAGGCCCATCATTACTGACAGAAGGTGCTGTATCCATGTTTCAATCCAGAAACCAAATGCTATAGACCCGTGTGTGTTGTCATTTGGCCCTGTACAAATTTTACAAGGCGTTTTTAAAAGTATCTTGTAGCTAATGTGACTTTGCTCAGACCACACTACATTATATCTTCCACTCTAATCACTTCCCTTAACATGGTGCCTTTGAGATGTTCTTCCTTTACTCTTTTGCATTTTGCATTGATGAATAAAGTAGTAGAAAAATAGAAAATATGAATACTGTACATCTCTGCCTGCTGCTGCTGTGTTTCCAGAGGTCACAAGTAAATTCACTGTAGTATTGGCGCAAATTCTTTATAATACAAAACTCCCTTTTGGCTTAATTTTCCTTTGAAGCCAAAGGGGAAATTAGCATTTTTCACAGGACTAAATATGGCCAAAAGTCACCCCTTGCAGAAAGAAAGGGAAATGACCAGAATACAAATTTGGCAGTTGGCACTACACCATGTCTCTCGATCTATGGAGCCAAAGGGATTACAGGAGAGCAATGTCCCAGCATTTTAACCTAACATATTCACTGACTGCTACACTCCGACACAAGGATCACCCCCTCTCTGACTGTAGGCAAAGCGCCATTTCTCATCTGTCACGGGCGGCGGATGGAGACAGACAGACAGAGTGACTGACAGACTAAGCTAGCAGCTACAGTTGTCTTGGAACACCGTGTCCAATGATGACAACACATTCTTATCATAGCTACACAATGTTCTTGGGGCTGTACATCACATAGTATCCCTGAAAATTACCCATGGGCAAAAACATAAAAAAAAATGTCTGCCTCTTCCAAAATGTATTTGTGGAGTTACAGAGACTTGCTCTTCATAACCATAAATCCTTCCAGAAGTACAAATATTGAAAAGAAGCAGCTCTGGGCAACTGGGTTAAATACTGCAGAGTCTGAGGGTTGGCTTGGTGGAAGAGCAAAAATACAGCTTCTGTCACATTATCTCATGGTAGTTCATTTTACAATTCAGAGCACAAGGCTAAATGAGGTTATCGGGTTCTCAGATTATCTGCAGCTCTGAAGATTTATCAACAACTGTATTTATCCAAATGCATTTCTGAAACCTTTTGCATCATATGACAGATCCAATCTGTGCTTCGACATGTTAGCGACTCATAAAATGGGCAGCTGCTTGGAAACCGATTTTGCAATCTTTGAGCTATACTCTGCATGCAATCATTGAAGTACTGCTCCGCTTAATCTATATGCATTTAGGGAGAAAAGTGTAAAAAAACGGGAGATCAAAGTGTAGTTAATGTCAAATTCAGCTGGATCTATTAAGGGTGAGGAAATCTGCAAAGGTCAGTTTTATATAGGAAATTACCTGCCCTGAACGCAGATGCTGATATCCACACGTAGAGTATGTTAATGAAGGGTTTTGATGATGAAGAGAGAGATTTAATTTTTTGTTCGCTGAACCTTTTAAAGGGATAGTTTAGAGTTTTTGGACATTAGTTTGCTGTTTGCCACATTTGTGAAAATTTCAGTCACTAATTTATCATATTATTTATGGTCACAAGTAGTGGCATCCCTGTGCATAGCAGTGTTGATGAGCACCATCTTTGATATAAAATAGACTATACAGATTCGAATCAACCTTTTCTATGTGACTGGCAATGATCATTTGTTTCTTGAAAGCTTGAGTGATGGAAATGTTAAAGTTGCCTCTGATAGCACACTTATAACAGTACAATTACCTTGGATTTTCACAAATATGTAACATGGGCACACAGATAGAAATGTGGCATTATTGCAATTGGCAGATGCCACATTCACTAAGAATTTGCCACTGAGAAAGAGACAAATTAAACTAAACTAGAGGAGCTGAATTAACATAAAAATGCAGAGTACTGCCACCTGATCAAAGCACCTACGACAAAGCTGTCCATGACAACTGATAATCAATTTGGCACAGTCTAAGAGGAGGTAGCTTAATGATCTGAATATAATGACAGTGATAAGCAACAGGGACAGACAGCAGCAGTCATCCATTCAAATCACAAGGCAGAACAATAAGCCTGTATTTATGTTCAGAAATCTCTGCAGACCAGACAGAGAAAGAAAGAGAGAGACAGAGAGATTGCTTAATCAAGAGGCTGATTTGATTGCGCCTATTGAGAGAGAAACTTCTGCACAGATGTGCAGAGTTGAGTTTAAATGTTACAACAACTTGTGCTCAGTGTGTTAGATTGATGTGATGAGACATTTTTTTCTGCCGTTACACAAGTGGACACAAATGTTTGAACTGACTGATGAAGCACCTTTGTCGTTTGAGGTCAATCTTAAAGCTTTCAGTTAATCTGTGGTCACAGACCACAATCTAGTAACATGGAGTAAAACAACACAAATAAACAGGAAGCAAACATTAATGTAATTAACCAGTCACCGTTTCTCGACATATTGATCGTGTAGGTCATAAGAAGAAATTAGAAAACCACAATAAAACAAACAAGACCAATATAAACTTTGAATTCTGGATTACAGGCTTTAAAAAGGCAGCTAATAATCAAACAGGGATCAACATCTCTAGGCAATCAGCCTGAATTCTGACCTCTGAGGAAATCATTGAGGATTAGTGTCAAGAACTGAGCAAAGTCTGTGTATGCTCTATGTGACAGTATCTCCATCATGGCCCATACTCAGGTATTTTTATTGGCATTGAAAAGGTCTCTCCATATTTTATTCCTCTACTCCTTTCTGTGATTGCATGCAAGAGACTGCAAGATTGTTGCCTTTCTGATTCACAGCAATCAAGTGTGACAGGTATTCAGTGCCAATGGCTAAACGATGAAAGAAACTCAAACTGAGAAGCTACGCTGGCTTGTATGATACAATACTTGCTGCTGTAAGTGAATTTACTGTTAATTGCACTAGCTTATGTTTATGTTTGCCGTTGCCTCGAGGAATATTTAATACTTTTTTTTTTACTTGATGACATATGTAGAAACAATGGGCTAGTCATGCTTTACAGTGTTTACTTGGTCCCCTAAAGAGAAAGACAAAACATAGCATAAGTGTATGTAGTTAACTGTAACGGAAAGTTTAAATCAAGCCCGGGCAATATATTTTTTTTACATTTTAGGAGACAAGAAACAAGCTCATTGGCCAGCAGTCAGGTCAATCACACACTACATTTGTCCTCATTCAACTGTTGCCAGCTAAAGCCACCTTCCACCCTGCACTGTGTCATACACAGGTATTGCTGAATAGCTGCAGGCTTATCATTTATTCCCAGACCATGGGGGTATCACTGTTTTAAAATTTCCATTTCTACAATGTTGTGAGCAACGTGTCAAATATAACTAACACTTTTCTATTATTTACAATGACAGTTCGCAAATAGCATCATGGATGTGAAGGAGTGGTACAGTGAAGCATTTAGTTGTGATCAGCATTTCTCCCATTTCTATGCAAAACTGTACCTCAGGACATAATGAACAGGACGAATTCTGCATCCATGTGTTACCAGGCATGTCTTGCATATAAAACATGCAAAAATACAGTGGCTACAAAACGTTAGAGTATCAATGTCTGTCTGTGTTACTTCCTCCTCACTGTCTCATTCATTCCTATTATCAAGTTTAAATCTGTATCACTTTGCCATATCTTTGATTGACAGATATCAGAGATATTTAGTTGTGTTCGGAAATTTTATCAATGGAACAAATTCTTACTGACAATTTTAGTTAAATTAGAACTGTGTGAAGTGAAGTGATGTTCTTATCTAAAACATAACGCATAACTGAAACAAAAATAATTAGTTTTGTTCAAAATAACATTACATTTGTAAAGTAAAAGCCAACCCAGTCTGTGTCACCCTAATTTATGACATCTGGTAAAATTAAACAAGGTGAATTTTTTTTTCTAAAAGAAATAAATGAATCACCAAATACTTAATTATTGGCAGAGTAAGATGACCATGAACATTAAATTGTATCTGTTCTTAATTTTAACAATTATGAGCACGAGGATTTTAAGTTAATTAGTTAAAAATCAAGTGTACAATTTTATTTTTATTATAGGGATATGTTTTTTGTCCCCAAAAAGAAGTCAACTCCCCCACAGCATTAGTAATACGGTTAAACACACACACACACACACACACACACTAAGGACAGCAGATGTACAGCTGAACAGGCAGATGTCCACACAGCTGTGGATACAAAAACAGTTCTGATGACTCTTCTGAAAGCAACCAGGCTTGAGATTTTAGAAATTGAATGATTGAGAATAATATTGATATTCATCTCTTGGCTTCAGGTTAGTTTCCCCTAGTTCTGTGCAATGATGCAAAAAAATTCAAAACCACACCGACAAGAAATCCATAATATTTCCTGCCAACAAACATGTGCTCCCTAAATGCTAGTTTTTGAAATGAATATATTTCTGCTTGGCTAGAAAGTGGGTCATTTCCCCAACTGTTCGAGCTTACCTTTAAATGGGCCAATTTGCCAGTTTCAATTATTAAAAGACAGCACCTGCCTTCTTTCAGATTTCAGAGATTTAGATCACTGTACGAACATCCCTGCAGAGACAAAACATTCTGCCTGCAGATTTTAAAGTAACACCCATAAAAATACCATAAGGGAGTGATGCAGATACACCTAATCTCCTGGGATAGCTCCTCCCTCTCCAGCCCTACTCTGTCCTCTTACTTACTAAACCCCCATTGAGTAATTGGCTCTCTCTTGGAATGGGGGTGTCCAATCTAAATGGTAATTTGGAAGGTCCTCCTCTCATCACTGTTGTTTACTGGGAGACAGTTACCCTATACGAAAATGTGAGTTGTAATGAGAAGGCAAAGGTCTGTCTCACTGTCAAGAGACAATACACGCCAAAACTCAGAATCTGGTCTAGAGCACTTTGTGCAATAAACTACATATTGACCGGGACCGCAGAAAAGAAAAAAACAAAAAAAATATTGGTTTGTTGGTCATTATTTTTGTTTATCCTGTCAATTAAGTTCACTCTGTTATGCCCTCTTTTTGTTTACATGTGTTTCACCTGGTCCTTTCTTTCCCTCACAACACATTCAAACATGTACAAGTCAGGTGTAGTGGAGTCTCCAAAGTGATAGGTATAAATTTTCATTGTCTTCGTATTAGCTCTGATGGATGTGACCTGTCTGAGGTGCTTCCTTGCCTTCCGCCAAATAGAAGCTGGGATAAGACCCAGTCCATGTTATACTTAAACAGAACTAATGGAGTAAAGAAAGACAATAAATCAAATGCGTTGGAAAGGAAATGAGGGAGAACAAACTGCGGGAGCAAGAGAATTTCTTAGAAAATGCTGAAAAACATTGCACCTATGTAGGTTTAATCCTGACATGACAGTGTTAGTATATAACTCACTTCGATACTTATTGCTGATGTCAAATTTGCTCTTTGTTAGTTGTTTGTTTTAAATTTGACACTGAAGTCACAACCATGAGCACCTGGAAGAATAACATTTCTCACGTCCGTTGCTTTATCATTTCTCGTTTTCTAACCTTGCAAGGTGAAAGCATTTCACGCCATTTAATCATTACGTTTTAAAAGCGTGACATATCTAATACATAAAATAGCTCAAAGGTGCCACAAAATGATTTCAGAATCTAGTTTTGCAAATGTTTTCTAAACCTGTGAGTTTTTAGCTAGTAAAATTACTATAAGGACGAATTTTAAATAAATGTGAGTTTAACGATGCTGTAAAAACACTGAAAAATGAGCATTAGAGATTTTTTTCATTTGGAGGTTGTTGTAGGTACTTCCACAATCAGGATGTTATTGCTACATGCTTAAGGGATTAATAAGGGTGCATTCAATTACAATGCTGCCAAAACTGGGAGCAGAAGTAATGCTTTTTTTTTGTTTTTTAAGATGCTCACAATGGCTGCATGAACTGGCAATTCCCTGTAATAATCCAGTTTATATAACTATCCAGTCAGTGGAGAGTTAAGGATTTTATATTTATATAAAAATATGTCTGTCACATTTGTTTACCCAAAACATCCAGTGGTTTATTTCAACTGCTGAAATAGTTATATATAGTATATAACATGAAATAGTATGGCCAGAAACAATTGTTTGGTGCAGGATTTTTCAATTTAAAGGGTGTCCTGGTGATTATAAAAGGCTATTGGGATTTGTTCAACTTTAATCAATTTCTCAAAGACGCAATAAGATCATGACATAAAAATAAATGTTACAAAAAACATTATTTACTCAGACAATACTGGGTTTATCTAAAAGATGTGCGCTTCAGTAAAAACAAACAGAAATAAAGATTACTTTGTATTCCATTATTTCACTTCTGCTAAAAACAACTTTCTTACTTTAAACTCTAGAACTTGCCTTATTGTTAATGCATGACCAAAACTCAACCTGTGGCTCTTTCTAAGAAACTCAGATATGCTACACAGCCACAGACAGAAGGCTTCAAGTGATTTCCTGACAGGTCAGTGAAACAGAGAGAAAAAGACTGAACCAACAAAATGGCTTTAAAAAAACAGTCTGGGGATGATACAAAATACCACAAAAACACGGTAAACGAAGTGAGTAAAAAAAGAAATATATCACTGTCATATATTTTAAAAAAATTAATAAATGACAAGTGCACAAAACAGTCACAGTTAGAGGCAGACAAGAGCTCCCAAACTGAAATCAGAGGCAGTAACAAAAAAAAAAGTCAGTGCTCATATTTAATTCAGGACACTTGGCCTCAGGTATGAGTAAAATCACTGCTGCACTCTCTACCCCACTTTCTTTCCTCATCATTCCTTATTGATTTAAAAATCAGATTACATTGCATATATGTCTAGAGTGGCCCAGACACATGCCCCCACTGCCATAATCATTTTATAAAGCTTATGCACCCTATGCACACCCAGTTGTTGTGTGCCAACCTAAAGCCATCTGCCCATGCATAATTCCTAGATGTCTTATTGTTGGGCACACAATGGATTGCCAGACTGTCTCTGAATAATGCAAACCTGAAGGCTATCAATAATGAATCCATATATCACTGATCTCCCATTGAAGACTAAGAAATGTGGCTGGATCTATTAGTCGCTGCATGCATTTTGCTTATGTGTCACAAGAACAGATCAGTTAATATAATTTCTATGTCACTAGCAGATAGCAGACCCACTGGCTTTTCATGACAGGCTGTATAACATCAGTGAACTTTAGTGAGATACAATCACACCAATTTTCTATCAAGGAACTCAGGAAGTAGGCATTGTGCATCGACCTCTGCAAAAACACAGATTATTCTCTGTTTCGTTTGTGTATGTTAAAAAATATTCATGTTTGTCAAGCCATGTACTGTGTGCATGTGTAAATTTTGTATTCAAGTGTTGACTGCAAATAAAAATTGCAAAGAAACAGCACAAACTGCATCTCTTCTGCTGTATAATAGTGCTCATAATGCTGCTGTTACTTTACAAACTTGAATAAAATTTCAACTCCTCTCACTTACTGCTGCGTTTCTGCTCAACCTTCATCGGGATGCGAAATACTTCATGCCATCACTAGTTGCTTAGTCTGGATGTTGTGAAGGGTTTTTCTAGGTTTTCAATTGTCAAGTCAATTGTGTAAAGGAAAAGGATTTCAGTTGTGCATGAGAAATAAACCTTAGAAAAGTATGTGCAACCAAGTATAACTGGAGGGTTGATGTTGGAAGGCTGTGACTGATTGAAGCAGCAATTAAGTTAATGAATAACTACAGTGATGAGGTGGTTCCATTGTCCCGCTCACGTCAGCAGAGACTGCAGAAGTTGATTATCAAGACTGAGATGGGGACACACACATCAGCTGCAAAACAAGTTCAAAGTAAGTCTGTTCCCTTGTTTTACAGAGAAAACAAGGTTAATGTGCTTTTCTCCTTCTCAGACAGCACAGACCTGATCTGTGTCACGTAGTGCTACTGTACTGTTGCACTACAGTTCATATTTGAGGCAGACAGTGTAAATTCCACCACTGAGTTATGCTCCTTAGCCTAAACTACATCCAGACCTTCTGGCCTTGTCTTTACCCAGCCACAAGATGGAAAGATCATGAAAACTACAAGGAAAAGCTTGGCAGCTACAAACAGACATCCGTCTTAAGTATAATATCTTTTGATCTTGCGGATGTGGCAGTTATCTACTGAACAGTCAGTATATTTAATTTGGGTTTAATTTGGGGAATTAAGTGGCCTGCTTTGAATACACTGTGTTCTAGTAAATCACCTAGTGGAAGGTTAGTTCTGATATTGCACACTGTGCCTCATTCGGATCTGTGGTGTGAGAACTGCAAAGAGGGATTGGATGTCTGTGGGTTGGATCCTATGACGGTATGATTGATTTCATACACACCAGAGAAGGATTAATTTCCAAATGAAATGGGCTTTTGATGAGAGGGGTTTCTCCTAGTTCCTCAACCTCTGGACTATGGCTGATATGGCAACAGATCAGCTATGTTTTCAGTCTCTGGCAGCTCAGGAGCTAGTAGCTATGACCCTTGAGTCTTCAAGGGATATGATCTTGAAGGGGCTCTTATTTATAGATAAAATTTAGGTATTAGTATTAAAGTGTAGAGAAAAATGCTTTCAGTGAAGTATACATCCTTTCATGATGTATGAAAGGAAAACTATTATTATTAATGTCTTGTTTGGCTTAAGTTTTATAAGCACAATACACAATCTTTACAAGATTACATGATGATCATGAAATAGAAGTACAGTAAAAATAGTAGTTCCAGTGGAACAGTATGTATAGAAATGCCAATATGCAGTATGATGCAGACATCCTAACACTTTTCAATCGCTTCTATTTCACTATAAATACGCGTCATTAAAAATGCAACGCTATTTTTCATTTAAGAATTTAAGACCTTAAAACTCAGTGGTTTGGTTTGTTTAGAATTAATCAACAATGCCCAGGCTACAAAGAGATGTCACAGATTCTGATTCACAAGACACTGAACCCTGTTTACTGCAAGATCAGCAGTAAGTGGATCCACTTCTAGGAACGTATGTAGATATACCCAGAAAAACACAAAAACAAAACACAGAAATCTCTAACTTGAAATAATTAAAATTAGTTCATGCAAGATCCCCTCAAAAATAAGAAGAAACTCATTGAGAAAATAGGTACTTAAGGCTTTTGAATCATTTCTCACATCAGTGATATTTGTTACACATTGTACATTAGCAATTTAATTAAAGCTTTGCTCAATCCCTTTCGTGAGGATACACAGCGCCATACTATACATCTTTGAATGGGCAAAGTGCATAAACTGAGTGCCCCAATTTTTAATAATTGAGACAATTTAATATTTTATTACGTCTGGTTTTAATTACAGTATTAGCCACTTAGCAAAATTGCTTACAAAGCTTTTTGATTAAGCAGAACATAAAGCAAACCTCTCTTCATCTACCTAAAAAGCTTTTTTTCATGCTCTTTAATGAGTTATAACCATACTGTGTGCTTACAACAGTCAAACCAAAAGCAACATAAATGCATATTAATGGTAGACTAGAGTAAGCTCAGTGTTCGACCTTTGCATAATAAGGACACTATCTGAAGGTGGCCATTCCACACCTGTCATCCTGCTGTTAAGCCTGTGCATACATGCACACTCAATGAGGGCTTCACACTTTTAAAGAAATGTGCCACGCTCCTTTAGTCAATGATTTACACCCAGGGATTGCAGCACCGGTAGACATGCTGGCATATAGTAGCAGTAGGAATTGAGAAGGGATGAGAAATTAAGATTAGAGGAGGGATGAGAGAAGAGATGTGAATAAGTAACAAGGACAGGGGGAGGAGAAGGATCCTGGAGAGATGAGCACAACAGACAAGAAGAAAAAGGAGGAGGGTAAGGAGAACAAATGCCAGAGGGGGAGTGTTTATCTGGATTTCACACAGGGGAAAGGGATGTGAGACTACGATTAAGACGACAAATCACTTCATTCACAAAGCATGAGCTTTACAGAGACACACCCAGTCAGCAAAGTGCAGCAGAAAGAATTGCTGGATGATGGAATTACTAATGTCAGTTTTGAGTGCTAAAGATAACAATGTATAAATTCTGAATGCCTTTGTTGTAAACTGAGAAAATGGTTAACTTCCCACCCAGCACAAACACTGCAATAGTTTGTAATGTGCATTCTTTATTAACACAAATGTGATGCATATAACTTAAACATACTCATGCATAAGTGTAAATTTTTTGTATAAAACAAGTAGGAATACACAAGCCAAATTCAATTTACGGCACACACAAATCCTGCTAATTTACTGAGTCCAAGAGCTTCCACCAAGAAGGCTTCTGTGTGATTACTTTATCTAGCGAGGTTTTAGATCTCTCAGATTTCCCCTCATCCCAGTTGATCCTCATATTGCTTACGGAAACAGTCTCCCACAGGAAAGAATTCCCAGCAACGCTCCTGGTACATTTTCCACACATATGATTCCTGGAAAAGTCAATATAGTAACAAAATATTCTTGAATATCTAAAGGTTGTTAACAGTGCCAAACTTATCCATTCCTTCAATGTGAGCTAACTGGATCAGTAAAATAGCAATTTAAACCACAGATAATACAAAAATTGCCCCATTAGAGAGATATTTTATACCTAGCAGCTCCCTCTGTACACATGAGAAATACTTCTAGCTAATAAAGCATTATGTTCCCGTAACATCATATGTGTATGCTGCATCACAAAGATAAATCAAAAAATCTAATATTTATTTTCTGTGTTGCAGCTGCTTCCCCCTCAACAGAATTAAATGTATTCTCATGCATTCTGATGCACATGCTTTTAACAGATTTCTGCTCACTAAACTTTACATTCATAGCTTTACTACTGCATTGGTTATGTGTCAAAAAAAGAGGTCATAATTAAGAGGGATATGCCTGACACGCATGTTATCATAAAATGTGCATGCCACAATTGATATGGCTTCTCAAGGACAAGGTGAATGCAAAATAGTCTTAGATGAAAAGGTTACTCTACAGCTTTGTTATTATCAAAGCAACTGACAGAATTAATAGGTTGTTCAGACATTGTTGTGGAATATATTAAGGAATGCGAGATTTGGCAATGACAGCATAATTGTTAAAGCATTTCAAAAGTGGACACTTTGTTCTAACTTCGACTGGATCATGAAATAAGAGAAAAAGCTATTATACCTGTCCCGTCTGTTCAGTTTCATCCTTGTTAATAAGATACATGAGAAAAAACCTGTAAGGACACAGAAGAGGGATTGATGTAGCAACTATATACTTCCCACACAGATTTGGATTTAATATACAGAAACAATCTTTGGACTATGGTGATTAAAGTTAGGTGTTAAGTGGAAATGCAGCTTAAGATAACAGCTGCATTTTTACTGACATCAGGTTAAATGTTTATGTTAATGCTTGTATTATCTGATAACTAACAAGAAGCAATAAATACTAAAAACTACATCATTCCTGTCAGTAAATTACAGATTATTACATTTCAGACTTTAAACCTTTATTACTTAAGCTTAAAATGTGGCCTCAAGCAACACCACAAATACTTGAGTGTCAAAGAGTCCATTAGTCAGGAGGCACATGCCACTCAAGGGATCCATACAATTGTTAATATATTTGATGCACAATGCTACAATCTCCAACAATCATTAAATAAACATTAGCTCTTCGTATCCAGTCAGATGGCTCAGGTGACATGACATTATAAAGACGATTGACCAGGCAAAAGTCTTTTATGCTGTGACACCTTAATCTCCCAATTTTATTGGCCCTTAACCCTATTTGTTTATTCACTATGACATGCTATTGAATAATGCACACAATAATATAAAATATGATAAATATGAAACTAGTAGTCTGAATCTGAATCAGAAATGTATGTGCATTTGGAGGATATCTGTTTTTATTTATTTGTTTGTTGTTAACAAGGTTAAAATTGGTGAAGCATGCAGAACATTTCGGTTTTATATGAGAGCAACATGAAAAGTAAGACTGAAAATACCTGCTTTTTTTAACACTTCAATAGTGAGTTTTAGTCAAAATGATAGCAACGGGCATGAATCAACTCACAGATAGTTGGCCAAGTTGTGTTCCTGTAGTGTGTGAGTCTCAAAGCCATGAGGAACTGTATCAAAGTATTCGCTTCCTATTCCACAAATAAAACACTTTGTCTGTGGGATGAGAGATGTAAGACGTATTGATTCATGAAACACGTCAAGATAACATAATATTCTCCAGAGCATATTACAAAAAAATAAAACACAATCATCAAGAGCAGCTTTATTTTGATGCTATGTAGCTCAAACATGGTATTTAATCATTAACATTCTACCACAAAAACAAAATAACACCTTTCAAGTAACTTTCTACAAGGATACTCCAGATGCCTACAAAGGGCAACAGACAGTAAATAACTTTGTACTTCAGGATTACTCACTGCCGCATTTTGATAACACACACAGGAGCACATTTCTTGAGGATTTGCTACTTGCTGGTGTAACTTAACAGCCATATTTTTGTGATAGCACAATACAAAGAAGAAGCAATACAAAACTGTTTTTTTTTTTCATTAAAGCAAAATATATTCTAGGAATCTAAATTATGATTGGAGGGAAGTGGCAGCTGAACCTGCTATATCACCACTGAGTGCAGCATTTGAAAATTTAACATCAGGTAGAAGCAGGTGTAAAGGTTGAGAGAAAAAAACAGGACCTAATGTCATAAAAATCACAACAGTAATACTGTATACTGATATAATACTACACAAACACTTGCTTCTATTTTCTCTAGCCTCCAGAAAGCAGTAATACCTTTTGCTAGAATTCTTTCTGAATCTGTTTTTAAAAAACTACTTTTTCCTCATTCTATGTGTGTATTCTTGTTTCCATTGAATCAATTTCCCCAAGTAGACTGGGAGATACTGACATATTCATCAGCTGGCTGTGTTTGCTGCCTAGTTTCTTCAGTAGTTTAGCCATTAATTGCCTGCCCTTCTCTCTTTCACCTTTGTTTATCTGCTCTTATTACATACTTGTTGCTGACACAAAGTCTGGTTTATCCTTATTTGTCATGGCTGCTGGGTCTGATTTGCTATGGTTCTAATTGTTGCAGCTTTTTGAGGCATACCTTTGAGGGATACAGTATATGCACTGTAGCAACCTGATCACTGTTGTTTTGCTTGTAACTATGGTTTACCAACTCTGAGCACTGCAATTTGTGGAATCTTGATTACGGAAATGTATCTTAATTTGTATTCTACTACATTAAGCCTTTGCTCATTAAGCTCCAAATAAGCTTACGTTTTGTAACTACATTAAATGTATCCGTATTGAAACATGTCTTGGAGTGTGAAAATAATGTGCAAATAACAACTGAAAACAGTTTTTAAAAAAAGGGAATGAAGGATCTGATATATTGATGAGTCAAAACATTACAACCACCACATCCAAAAAGGCTGCTCGTCCTGCACATACTGCCAAAACAGTTCCACATGAGTCTTTCACAGATCACTCCAACCCAGCTGTCTTGGACCATAATGATTTGGCCCTTGTCAAAGTCGCTCAAGTATTTACATCTGCCTATTTCTCCTGCATCTGACACAGTGACTACATGAACCAACTGTTCACTTACAAATATATCCCAGACCTTAACATGCACTGTTTTGATGAAATTACCAAAGTCATTCACTTCATCTGTGTACGTGTTTTATCAATTACAATACACTGTATGATAATTGTAAGACAATTATACTTGATTTTAAATACCACTAGATTTGTTTTTCTCAGACTGAACTTTCTGTAATTATTGTCCACTAATTATCCAGGAGAAAGCAGTAATGATGTCCTCTCATTAAGGCCAACAGTACAATCATCCTTCCTGTGGCATAGGCTGCCACACCAACTGGATCTACTTAATGTTGTGCACACTAAATCTTCTCTTAACGTGCACACAAGCGCGCACGCACGCACCATAACCTATAGATGCAATTGTGTGTGTGTGTGTGTGTGTGTGTGTGTCGGAAATACACAGATTTTCAAATCTCACCTCCATGTCCTTTTTCACCTGCTCCTGCTGGTCACGAAGCTCTCCAAAGGCATCAATTATCAAGCCTAAAAAGAAAAAAATACAAAACAACAACGTAATTGTGTGTAAATCAGTGGAATGAAAATATATCTATTATTTGTCCAATTGCACATAAATAATTAATGAAATGTATTCTGGTCGAACAAGGTAAATAAAATGCATTGTGTGTTTCTCGTAAAAAAAATGATGCATGCATGTGTGCATTTCCTTAAGCTGAATGGTACTTGGAAAAACAAATTTGGGAAGTGTGACTCACCCTGTATAATGGCCAGGAGGATGACAATGACAAAGAAGAAAAATGTGATATCGAAGACAATGCGCTCCACCTCAAACTCGTCTCCAGCAGGGTCCTCAATCTCATCACCAATACCTCCACCCGCACGTACCCCCACATACATGTGAAACATGTAGCACTGAAAGAAAACACATCATCATTTGTTGCATAGTATGCATTCCACCTGAGGATGAAGACACTTACCTCTAGTTTTTTGAGCCAAACTGGTTTGTCTGAGGTAAGAAGCACTTTGTTGTCACTCACACATTGTATCTTAAAAATTCAAGCCACGAAAGAAAATGAGAATTTATTTAATGCATTTTAATGCCTGTGTTCTAGCTGGTTGCTTTTGGGGAAGAATTTTTATAAATAATAATATTTGAAGGTTTTTGTAATCAATATTCTTTGCCTCAGACAGTATTAGACAAGAGGGAGTAGATGTAATCAGTATCAGGCAGAAATGAAAAATTGTGTAGCGAGGACTGTATTGTTCCAAGGCCGATATTTTAGTTTTATTTTAATTAAAAAATATTTTTGGCGAGTTGCGTCACACTGATTTAAAAAAAAAAAGTAGCAGTGGTGCTGTAATGATGGAAAAGGGATTGTAAATTATTATTTTTAAAGTGCCACTAAAAGTCAAGCATAAAAAAATAACAGTGAGCATGACTTAATGTAATATCTCCTGCCTACTATACTGTAATAGTAGGGTTTTATTCAAACGCTATCACTGCCCATTCGCCTGTTTATGTGAGTGACAATGGAATTCACATTAGAATAGAGCAGGCGGTGGGGTGTTAATGTTGTGAGTGGCCAAACAAAGAGCTATGCAGAGGCTTGAGGGGCTGTTTTCTATCCATGTGTCCATCATTTTATGGAAAAGTAATGGAAGGACTAAGACAAGAGGCTGCTCTCCCTTCAACAATGTGGATCACTGTCAGAATCCTTCTCTACTCCTCAGTCTGAGAAGGTAGGTGAGAGGCTGTGTTTGCATTAGAAAGATAAGCACGAAGAGATAGAGAGGATAGAGGGAGAAATATATGGAGAGAGACTACCGTGTAGTCTGTGTGTGTGTAAATATTCATATTTAACTCACAGTAAGCATGTCATTGCACTTCATGTCTTTGGTGTCCTTGTCGTCACTCTTGTTGTAAAACTTCCTGAAGAAGTTGAAGGCCACAACAGTATACAGATACACCACAACCGCCAACAGACCCACAGTCAGGACCAACTGACAGACACACACATAATTACAAAAGGATAGACAAAGGCAGATGGGCTTTAATATGCTTCTTCATCTCAGAAAAGCCACAATATAACCCTGCATCGTAAAAGCAAACATCACATGCATGCAAACTGCACCTATGAACACACACAGACAGATGGACAGAGAATTAAAGGCAGGCTTCCTCACACACACACATACACACACACCTGTTTCCCATTGTGTGTGACAGAGGAAAGGATGGTGCGAAGTGTCTTGAAGCCCATGGCGATGTCCAAAAGGTGGGCAGCAAAGAAGAAATTGTTATAATGACCCAGAACCGACATGATCATGTACCAGGCCAAGTACAAAAGGGACTGTGAGCACACACACATGAACATACAAACATAAAAGGAGACACACATTAGCACAACAGCTGAAGACACAAATGTGTGTTTTAGATAAGACAAAATGACAGGATATTGCCACCGCCACTTCTGCACCTTGTACAATGGTATCAAACAAAATCTTCTAACATAAGATTAAACAAATTAGTCAGGTCATAAAATATCAAATATGTTTTGTATACACTGCTTGATCATATTACATTATCTGTTAAAATATATTGCAGGAAGTGACACTTCCTGCAAAAAACATATGCAAAAGTCATAAAATATTAGACACAACTGAACTTACGTTATCAGTGAGCACAACTCCCAGTTTCCAGAGCTGGTATTTTATGTCAGTGGAGTTAAATCTGAAATAAATAGCATTATCACTAAGATACATTACGGTAAGAATCAGCAAAGGAAGGTCAGAATGTCCGTGGCTAAAATCAGACCCTTGCTGCTACAATGTCTTTTCTGAAAGAGCCTGTCTGTTACGTAGCTTAATCTCAGAATGTCCTGTTCTTCCTCAAGTACAACATAATGTTCTAGGACGTTCTTTTGTCTGCTCAAACCTCTTATGTAATGCACACATACTCACAAACACATACACTATATTAGTTAAATAGTTATTGGCGATTGTATAGACTATTAATAATAAGTCATCTGAAAATTTATTTCAACGACAAAAGCCAGACAAGAGCTGGACATAATCATAAATAAGCTCATGGTGTTAATGTTCATCGGAGGGGCTCATTTAGGAGTCCTACTGCCCTCTACAGTAAAATGCATTAGGGATAGAGCCATATCGATTTCCTCATTTAAACACTATACTATATCAACATCAAGCTGCCTGTATGTAAACAGACTTGCAGCTATCCTCCAGAGAAAGATGCCACATTGTCATCACAGTTGTGAGCAGCAAGCTTATGTACAGCCAAATAAACTGCAATCTGTCATACATGTCAAAGTCCATATTAATTTAATACTCGTAACATCCATCCGTATACTATACTAAAATAAAAAAATGCTGATTTGAAGATTTTGTTCTTTGATGCGTTACGCCTCAGAGCATGAAACTCCTTGCGGTGCAATATCAATGACAGTCTAGTGGCAACAGTCTCCAATGGATTCTTTTTTTCTATTTTATACTTCTTCTACTCACAGAGCTCTCCAGGAAGCGTCTCTCTTGAGCCTCTTCCTTTCTTTTCTCTCTGAGCTGAAATCTAAAGCAGTTTGGTCCACACCTAGGAGTTCACCAATCTTCTCACAGCCATAAAACTGACTATACTTATCCATTACCTGAGAAGACAAGAAAGAGGTTTACATAGTAAATAAAAGTCTCTTTACTGCTTTTTACCAGAATAAAAAATAAAGAAAGAGATAGCAGGAGGTAACTGCTCATTTTCTCTGCACTCAGTGCCATAATGAGATGGCAGTTTAGTTCTGCTGATAAGATGATTGTGCTGCTTATACTTTCTGTTCAACAATAAAGTAAGGGTACTTTGATACCAGTATTGCTGATACATGATGATTTTAGGTGGCTAAGACTGATGATATTTTTTTATTGACAGTAAATACATAGTACTGATCTAGGCAAATATTTAACCTTTCTTACTCTATGTTTTACCTTCCTACTAAAATGTGTACATATAGTGAACCTTGACAAATACATATTTACTTAAGCATATGTAAAGGTGACAAGAATTTGTTCTTATTGTGCTGCCATGGCTGTCAGAAACTGTCACTTGATTTATAAACCTAAAAATAAGAGAAAACCAAAGACTAGTTTTAAACATAAGCACCTGAGCATAACATAAGCAATATCTACAACCTCCAAAGTAAGTGGATTACCAGAAGCCCTTGAAGGAATGATATCATCCATTTTACTACAGGCTCTTAAAATGATGCCATACCGACAATAAAACACTGGTAACACCAAAAGAAAGACGCTAAAGCCAATGTGAAATTATCTTAAGATGGAGGACCACTAACAGCCCCCAGTTTCTGGCTCCAATCAACATCTAGCACTATAAAAATCTATTAAAAAAATTATGTCACTTATTTCAGCTAAAAATCGACTTTGACTTCTTCTGATGTCTGTGAAACAGATATTATTTCATAAGGGCTTACAAAGAGATATATGTGAGATCATGGCTGCTTAAATAACAGGAGTCTCAGCCCATCACAAACAGCAGTTGTTGTTTCCATTTCTTGTCTCACCTTAGCCGCACTCACTACAGGTACTTTGCTACTTGTTAAAGTGCATAACAAACACAAGAGACAGAATATAATTTGAAAGTGGCATCTTGTATCTTTTAATGAGTCATCTTTACATGGCCTGCAGAATAAAGTGTTTCACTGAAGACATTTGAAGACTTCAGTATTTTGATGACTCCTGATGCACTCCTGATTCTCCTGATTGAATGCATTTGGGAGATACTAAAGTCAGGCAGAGTAATATATATATATATATATATATATATATATATATATATACATATACATATATATAAAAGAAAGTTAAGTCATCTCTGGAAACAAAACAATAATTATGTTACTTGATGGGAGGATAATTACACATATCAAATGGTTCATAAAATTTCAGTTAGCTCCTTAATGAAGTGTCACTGGGAGATAATGTATATGCACAAATTACATACATGCATAAGCACAGTGAGGATAGGACATAAAATATTGCAGCTTTAAAAAATAAAAGCTTCTGCTCTATGAAGATCTTACCTTCCTTTTTACAAATTTATCCCAGTAATTGCTTGGAAATGATCTGAAATATAAAAAAAAACAAACATCAAAAACATTAATGAGGAAGAAAAATGCATTTATGTACTGAAAACTGAAACTTATTGAGTGAAAAGTTTTCATCCTGTACAACCTGTAACATGACTATAAATAGGTTTTGACATCAAGTTTATAAAACTTTAAATATAAAATGTCTTTTTATTTGATGTTAATATGGCATCAGCCAAGATGATCATGTGGATATGAACATACGTTGTGTTAATGACCAGTCGGTCCCACTGCCCTTTGATGTCCTCCTCAGGGGGCTGCTCTGTCACATACAGCCCATCAAACTCCAGCCTTCGTGCCACTTCCTTCTCACGTTTGAAGATCACCAATGGTACCTGCCAATCAGCCAAACTGTCTAAGTTACATAAGCTTGTTGGGCTGGCAAAATTTAAATCTCTGAAATTCTAATTAGCAGTGTGGACTAAAGCCTTTCACTATTAGTAATAGAATTAATTCCCAGTTTTATCTATGGTTTTAGAATATACTGCAGAAACTGAGGCAAAAAAGTGAAAATATATACGCAAGTGCAAAAGAACATGCTCAAACCTTGAGGCAGTAATAACCGATAATACAAAAAAAGGAGATGACTGTGTGTGCTACAGCCAGGAAGTGAAGAGACGGTTCCATATATCCACTGTTCTCCTCTAGCACAAAATAAACTCTGTTCTCATTGTCATCTTCAGCAGCAGAGTCCAGTTCTTCACCATAAACAGATTTAATCACTTCTTCATCCTCTTGCAATGGAGGCAAGGATGCTACCTAGTAAGACAATAAGATCAAAAGAAAGTAACAACACAAGACAAAGCATGTTTTTTGGCAGATGTCAGAATGATCACTAACATTAACCCTTTAATGCAGTACAATTCAACATCACTTGTTCCTAATTTATTTAAACCATATACAGGTTCCTGTGAGCCTAAGCAGCATGGTCAAAATTTTCTAAATTAATTTACACCACAGGATTTTAAGCCTTTTTAAGGGAAACAATTTTCCCTTGGCGAATTTCCCATGAAATAAGCAGGGAACTTTTTTACTTAAAGGCTGAGCCTACTTCCATAAATAAGTTAAATATTACAATTTAGCATTTGCAGAAATAGAAGTAAAAATTAAGCATTCTGAATTATACTTATGCATATGCATTATATGTTTTGATTATATGTTGTGCACTTTATTGTTTGGATTGGTCCAGTATAACTAGTATTACAAACATATACTTTATGTTATGATCATTAGTATCTACAGCAGGAGTGAAGTAAAAATATTCCTGAGAAAATCTAGTCACATGAAATGGGAATATTTATATAATCAAATACATCACTTAATTACTATTATCACTAAGCATTTGATGTTTATTAGGAATCCCCTCAAATGTACTCTCACCTTGTAAAAGAGAAGGATGAAGTTGATGGCGAAGGTGACAAACAGAGACAGCAGGCGCATATTATAAAAATTCCTGGCAAAGTAATTCTGAAAGGAAAAAAAAACAAAGAAAAAAAAACATTTATGTGTTTCTGCCCGTTTGTGTATTTTCATGCAAACTGAACAGGATGCAATGTGATTCCTTATCTGTGTTGGTGTGTGTCATGTGTGCACAACAATGTGTGAGTGTATTTGTATATTACCAGCAGGCTCTTGTTATGAGTGCTTATCATCTCCCAGAGGGCAGAATGTTGGCTTTCTGATTCCTCTGACTTATTAGAGCATCTCTTGGCTCTCCATCCTGCCTCTGTTTTTTCATTCCCAGTTTTATTCTCAGATTCCTTTGCTCTGCAAATAGTGCAAATACAAATAGAGGAAAGGTCAAAGAGCTTTATTGTATTAAAGGAATCTCTCAGATGATAAAAATCTGACTTAAAAACCTTCTCTCAAGGTGGGTTCTATAATGGTTAAATGCGACAGAAATGCTTTGGTTAATTTGACAACATAGTTTTAAACTGGGTTTAGATCTACCATGCACAATCATGACTAATAAATATACAAAACTTTTTTTAACTTAACTTGCTCCATACAAAGTTATGGGGAAGTACAACTCCTCTTCAATGGGGAAGCAAAAGACTCACTTTGTGTTGTAAAATTCAGGTATTTTCTCATCTTTGGCTTTTTCCTCTGTGGCAGTGTTGACTATAAACTGCTGTAAAATTCATGAGGGAATCAAAAAATGAATATCAATCAGTATTGTATCAAAGCAGTGTAATTAAGAAAACAAGACAGAACAAAAACAAATCTGATAAATAAACACATTAGGCATCAAAGAAAAAAAAACAAACATACAATATACAAATAAACAACAAATGCATACCGTCCTTTGATGCTCTTCAGAAAAATGATGATGCTCTTCCCCAGTTGTTCTGGGGGTTGTGTTGAATAGGTCAGACAGACTGGCAGTGAGGTCTTTCATTATAAGTCTGTATTGACCTCCCTCCTTCTTCACTTTCAGGCCAAATATGTCTGACAGTACATCCACCTCCCTGTGGGAGGTCATAGCTCCCACCTGCCCCATCTCTCTCAATTCTCTCTGGGTAGAGAAACTAGATGAGTACTTTCTGAGACGATCCACACCACTTGGCATCTCCATGACCTCATCAAGAGTTGGCTCAATGATACCATCAAGTACGTCTGATAGCCTCATCCTTTTGGCTTGCTCTATGAGCCCACCACTAACAAAAACTATGTACAGTGCATACATAATGCTGTGAATTAAAACACAAATGCACTGGACCTGAGTCATGAAAACAAATCTGAGAAAGAAAATAGCTGACACAAAAATATCCTTCAGAGTCTTCATTAACGACTTCATGTTTGTCACAGAAAGTAGAGATGTCAGCCACCAGGGATACTTGTAAAACATTCTTTTGTTGTGCAGGCCTTCTTTTTTACTCTTAGTCTTTTCCCCTACTTCTTTTGGAGCATATCTCTCTGCAGTCTCAGAGCCAGATATCTGTGCTGCAAGCTGCATCTCAAATATGGTGTCCTCACAAAAATTCACAAACATCTCCATTTTCTCCTTCTCTCCACCCTCATTGACCACATCAAAAATGAACTGCCTCTTGGACTCCTTGACCTGCGGCTTCTCCCATTGTGTGCGGCTAGATTCACTGATCTCAAAGTACACACGTTCAATGCGCTTCCCACTGCCGAGAATCTCAATACGTCCCAGACAGGGCTGGAAGTAAGTCAAGACAGAGTTTGCCAGTTCCAAGAATGTTCTTAGTCTCGAATCTGTGGGCATGTGTTCGGACAAATTGGTGAATAGAACAGCAATACTGAAGCCAATGTCTTTGGCCGGTTCATGGAAGCGATCCACAAAGGCCTCATAATGGGCAATTTCACTTTCGTCAGTTTCCAGGCAGGAGAGAAGGAAATTAATCTCATCTTGTGAGAAACGCTTGCAATTTTCCATGGCTTTCTGAAAGTCCTTCCTGGATATGTAGCCCTTACAGTCAGAGTCGTACTCTCTGAAGGCATCTGAGGAGGTGAAGTCTTTAAGTTTGAGGAACATGTCAAAAAATCTCAGGATCAACCCCACATTGCCTGATGATTCCACCAACATATCTACCATTTGCTTTCCAATCGTTCCATTGACAACATTACCTATAATCAAGAGAATTCTGAATTAATAATAATGTGTAACAAATCACACATTGCCAAGAAAATTTGGAAAACCTACCCTCCAACATGGAAAGCAGAAAAACAACCATGTCCTTCTGTAAATCCATCAGTTCTCTCAGAAGCTCAATTTGCCTTGAATCCTGTATTTAAGTAAATTAATCAAAAAGTTGCATTTTTAGAAAAACATACTCCCCATTTTAGTTCTCACATTTTACATATTTATAGTACACAATACCAGAAGCAGTTTATAATGAGTGCAAAACAGATTATCAGTTAATGTTTTGAATTTGTATTAACAGTGCCAGGAGACTAAATTGAGGGCTGCTGGGGCACAGACTTTACAGTACACCATCAGCTAGAATGTCATCAATTTTATGTTTGATGAACTCTAAAGGCAAATTAGAAATATAAATGTCAGTGGAATGTCAGTTATTGTTCTATACCTGAGATAGTTTCATCTGCATGTGGGCAAAGACATGAAGGAAACCCACTACAGCGTCCCACAGACGACTGTGAGCTAGACTCTGTTGGTTCTCAGCACATGGGCCCTGGATGAACACATTGTTAATATGAGTTACAACATTTAAAAAAATACATATAACAGTAGAAAGGCAAGTCAGTATTTGACCAAATACATACAGGCAAAAAGCCAGTAGGCAGATGTAGCCCTTCAGAATTGAAATTAAACAAATTAAACAAATAAAACACACTATAATGGAAACTAATAACTGACCTGTATGTACTCTGTGAGGGTGTTGAAGACCTGTTTTGCTACTTCAATGGCCTTGGAGAAGTTGTGCTGGCCTTGTACATCAATCACATCCTTTCCTGAGTAGTACCAGTAGAAGTCACTGATTGACTCCTACAGTGTGGCACAAAAAAATTCATTTGTGCATCATTAAGCTGAATAAACCATTATAAAAATATTTTTTATATAACTTTATTATAACTGTAACAGCTGTTCTCTACTGTTGTTTAGTTAGTTCCTCCAGATCAACAACAGAAAACATGACACTGTACACTTACCTGTACTCTTAATAAATAGTCCACAGTGGAGATTATGATGTTTACAGTGGTGTTGTTTCCCGTTTGTGTTCTCAAGTAATTCTGGAAATCTATGGCATAAACAACATATGTGCATATTTATTATTGTGTTGTACAGTACACAGTATTCATGAATTGGTGCTAGAGGAAGTTCTCACAAACAATTAATTTCAAGGTTAATCAACAATAAATCCTGTTTTAATTTTTCCTTTTGAAGTATGTGTTACAATATATGTTGTTTATAGGTATAAATATACTTTATTTGCACTTTGTAACAGTTTAAGTGCACAGGATCCTGCACAGGACAAATAACCTGAGTTGTGTCCTTCACAGAGCAACTGTAGAAAACGGAATAGGTCACAAGTTAGGTCCTTGTCCGGCATCACCTTCTCCCCTGGGAAAAAGATGAACAAAACAGTCAAAAATTTAAAAATGAAGGGCAAGGAATGGAGTAATACTGTGGAAAAGATACGACAGGATGAATGAGAGATAGAGGAAGAAAACAGAGAAAAAAGGTCAGAGTAGAGTGAAGGGTGACAAGATGCTGACTATATTCCAGGCTGAGAAAGGCAGAGAAAAAACAAGAATTTAGAGTGTGAATTCAGAATATGTTCAAGTATGAGATCTCACAGCTGGCTGTTCTGCTATGACATGGCTTCACAGAAATCGATTTTCTTTTTTCAATATGAATACAGTACCTGAGCTCTCGTCCATGGCCATGCCTAAGCCTTCTGCTTTGTTCTGCCTCTCAAATGCATTCAGATCCAGAACACTGGAAAACCACATTCACAAAGACACACAAATAAAAGGATACGCAAAGCTTTTCCACTCTTACTGATTTATTAGTCAGTATATAAAGCTTTCCAACCTTTGTGACATTTGACAAAGCTTGTCAAGATTTCTACAATCACTCACCTACATGACTGCACGAGTCCAGCCATGCTCTGAAAGAAGCCAACATCTCGCTTCTCTTGCAGATAATGCAGCATTTTCTATCAAACATCAAAGACAAGATCTGATAAACAGAGGGCAGTCTCATCTGAATCAGATATGATTAGCTTAATTTTTTATTTTTTTTTTTTTGCATCAGAGCAGAATTTCAAAGTAACAAGTTCTAAACAGCAAGACACTGCAAATGCTGAAGAAATTAGCAAATTAAATACAAAATAAATATAATTAACAAATAAAATACTACTGGAGGAATAGCCATGTTTGTAAGTGTTGGGTTCTATAATGAATCATCACATAATGTGCCTCCAGGACTTTAGGGTAAAAAAAAAGATTACTCTTTGCTGTTGGTTGTTGCTGTTACAACAGTGACTCTCTTGACTCCTGTGAGTGAGTCTTTAACTGGAAAATGCATGGCACTGCTCTGTCTCAATAACTGCCAATTATCACGTAGTGTCCGTTTTAATATTTCTGCCCAATTTTACACGTGATTATATTTAATTATTGGCCTTATATTTTATATTTTTCCTAGTAACCAATATTCATACAAGATTCTTAGTGTCATCTTATCTGATTTTACATCTGCTTCATTTTACCCATTTTAATTATAATTTAAATCTTTGACTACTATAGTCCCTAAAATTGAGACAACTTTGATTGCTATTACTATAATAAGAGACAACAATTCAGTACTGTACCTGTTGAACAGTAGCATTCCCTCCGTTGAGAACAGCAATACCCAGCTTCAGCGTAGAGGAAGTGATAGAGTCCATTGCCCCTGATAAGATTTGAAATTAATCACAATCAGAGTATGCACAGTAGAGTTTGGACTCAAAAGACTAAGACTGCATGACTGATACAGATCATAGCGCACATTTGAAGAAAGAGGCAAAGCACACTAAATGGCTGATCTACTCTAATGCTCTTCAGTTCCATCTGAGGAAACAACATTAACTAAATCACAGACAAAAGCTTCATTTTAATCTCAGCTATTGAATCTGGGAGTCAGCATTAAGCATATATTGTCTCTTGCTTATAACTGCCTTTTTTAAAGCAGCAACTTGCTAAAAAGAGAAAGCCCCATAACAAAGCAGGACACAAGACCTAACTTGAGTCACTTAATTCAGCTGTTGATCTTTCCTACCTTTACTGGCACTGATCACTTGCAGGACCATTTCAGAAGCTCCACGACAATGCAATCTGGCCTGCTGGTACAGCAACTTTTGTTTTTCCATCTCCTTCTCCTGAGCCAAAGAAATGTCAATTCATGATAAAAAATAATTTTTAAATACTGCAATCAAGATACATTTAACATTAACATTAACATATTAACATTACAAAAAAATAGATAAAATAAAAATCACTCACTTCAAAGCTTTCGCCCTCCTGTTCATCACCATCTCTGTGGCAACTCTGGAAGAACAAATGCACAAAGGTGCAGAGCGAGGACAACAAAAGGCAGACAATACAAGAATCAATATACTATATACTGGCTTATATACTCCTTGTGACATGCTCTACGACAAAGCAGAAAAATGAAAGCTATACTAGAATAAACCCCACTATGTGGTGTTCTAGCGTCTCTTTCATACAGTGTTGGTGCTGGTAACTGGAATTCAAGCATCAACAAACGTCGCAACAGTGTCTGCAAAATCGTATTTATTCCCTTGCGTTTCTCTGGCCTCCAGAATGATGAAAAATGTTCAGGATATGCAATTTTTGTAAATTAAGCGTTGCAGTTTTGCAATTTATAAATAGGGTTCTGTTAAAATGCTGTATTTTCATATTTTGTATATTGATTTAAGAACAATATATTGTTCAGCACTCAGTTTTTTTACTTTGGCCGTCTTTGACCGATTAGATGGACGAGACCCCTCAACAAATGTATATCTTTACACTGCTGTCAGGCTGTTGTATCTGGCTTACAGAAGCTTTCATTAAGAATTAAAATAAGTTCTTCAGCAAATTTCAACTAAATAAACAGAAACATTTATGTTCCATTACCTTGGCCATAAGAGCAGCATAGGACTTATAGAGGCTGTCATTTCCAGGCTTACTGTGAAAAGAGAACAGAGGAGATGATAATGGTGTACGTCAAGGTATGGGCAGATGAAGCATTATAAAAATGACAGGTCAGTGACAGGAGCCAATTTCTAGCTGCTCCTAAATGGAGTTGTTCATTACATGATTCCCTTGATTACACAGCTAAACACAGCACCATCACAAACCAACCCAAAGCAGAGTATGGATGATTTTACTAACCTTTTTACCCTACCTGGCTGAAATGATCACATCTCTACAGCCACTACACCACTGAGAGCACCTACACACCTCTGATGTCTTAACAGTCACATGCCGTGCAAAAGTGAATTCAAGGTTATGCTCTCAGGCGGCATGCATCTCTGAAGTAATATCGTGGGAATACCCCAGTGACACCACAATGGGATTAGTGGGCTAAATGATGCATGAATAAAAAGAGCACTACAGGAGTACTACAAGAATATTTCTTCACAGATTTGTTCAACAAGAAGCATTAGGCTGAAAAGAGAGTCACACAAATGGATTTTTCATAACCTAGCAAAGGTATGTATATTAATTACTGCAGTATAACTACAAAAAAAAGAAGAAGAATTATTTCTAGCCAACATTTCTATTAAACTTAATATCTGCAGGGTAAACCTTCAAAGAACTGAAACATAATACACAATTCAGGCCTTACAAAAAAAAGAAAAGAAAAAAAAAAGACTCATTTGTGAGCAATTTAATCTTGACTTTCCTGGTGATGGTTTCCAGAGTAATAAAAATAGAATGCCGTGATCTTTTATAATGAACACGCACACACACACACACACACACGGACCTTCCTTCTGTCAGGGCGCTTCGACTGAAGAATGTAATGAGTTGTAGGAAGGGATCGATTGGTTTGGCACCTTCTTCCAAATCCTTTTCTTCATATTGGTCACCTCCACCTATCACTCCTCCTTTCTGCAGTCCAGAGAGAGCAAAGCCAATAATGTGTGGACTTGAATAATGTTACATATTGGTCATCCACAACCCCTGGTAGCTGACTGAAGTGTACACACTGCAGGCTTTAAGAGACTAGTGTGTTCACACTATAAATACATATATGTATATATAGTATATTCAGGATTATTAACATCCATTTGAATTGCTTCAGTATTAAGTAAGTATTTGGAAACACCATTACCAGATGTTATTTGCAATTTCATTTTACTTCTCACTGATTGGAGAACATCTTGTATCATAACTATATGTGTACCAGCAGGAAAAATAGAGTACTGTATTATTATTACATATTGTGAGTTAAGGGCTGTAAAGTAGGTGGGATATATGTCCACCTACAATCAAGGATGGCATTGTTTAGCTGCTTAATGGATCACTAAGTGAAATGTTTCCTCAGTGTTTTGGTCTGGGTAGTCTAAGGTAAATATGGGCCACTTTAGGTAAATTTCATTAAACCAAAAAAAACTTAAAACTGGCATTATGTCTTGTGGAACATTTGATCAGTGTTTTCTTGCCTGTTCATAATTCCAAATATGCCTGTTTCACATGTGTATTTAAAAAAAATCATTTTATACATTTACCAACAAGTGCTTTTTCACTCACAGCTAAGTCCTTGACAAGCTTCTCCTCTAAACTGTGGTCTTCAACTGAAATCCAGGATTTATTGTAGCCTTGGAGGAACAGGTTAACAGCTCTGTGCCTGCGAAGGAATAGAAAAGGCTGGATAAACAACAAGAGATTTGCATTTGTCCTATTCACATTACATAAATGCAAATAAGAGACTGAAGAATAGGCAGCATTACAGAAAACCAATAGTAAAAGAGCTCTGATGAGACCCTTTATTACTCATTCATCAGCGATTCTTGTGCCTATCCACCTGAGAGTATGGAATGCTACAGTACAGCTGTAATTCACAACACCAAAACAATATTCTCATATCACCTCCAAACCACAGAGCCACTGAGTTTTCATGTGCGACTGGATATGCTCCCTTTGCTCTTGACATGGCAATGACTGATAGCCTAATTAGGTTTTACAGAGCCTACATTTACACACCTGAATAGGTTTAGAGTCCTGAAGTATAGTGTGAAGTTGTGTAAGTTGATATATTCAACATTTCTTGGTCTAAACAGCGCAACAAAGCTTTTTTGACTTGAATGTGACTTAGTGGCTATCAAGATCATAATGAATTTATCAAGCAACAAAAAGATTTATATAAATTGTTGATTACCTTGATTCAATGATTTTTCCTAATTCTTTTTATTCTGAATCATAACTTAAGAATTCTTAAGCATAATCTAGAGTATGTAAAAAGGAAAAGGAAAACCTGCATGTAATGCCAAGCCATGCATATAACCTCCATTATTTCCCTTTGACAAGGAGCATTTAGTTATAACTACTCCGATTTAGGAGTAGTTATAACTAAATGTTCCTTGTCTTCCTCAGATGGAACTGAATTTTGTAACCTCAGCACAAACAGCACTTTTGTGGATATAAATCAGACACGTTATGTCTGTGCACCTGGGCAGGTTGTAGAGGGGAGCCATCCTTAAGCACGCTACCACTGCAAGTTTTCTTTGTTTAGATAAGACCGTGTGCCATACAGGTTTTTTACTCCTCTGAGGGTGTTCCACCTAAACACAAAGTCAAAGATAATGCATTACAGCAATGTATATGTACATCCAATGACAAAAGGGGTTACAGTAGAAGGTGCTATACACTAGTAGGTCCTGTTGCATTATTGAATCTAACATATTAAAAATAAAGAATAGGGTCTGGATTAAGAATATACCCATATTTCTAATTGTCATGAATTGTATTAAAAACAATTAAATTATTCAGAATTTAAGCACTTTTATACAGCAAGCATGCAGACTAAAATGTGCATTTGTAAATACCTCAAAACATGTTTCAAAGATCCATAAATATCTTGCAGGACAAATACAAATACTAAAAAGACTAAAAATTTAAATTACCACACTGATTACATACACTGAGAGCCAGCATGTACAATACCAGCCCCCTTAAACTGAAGCAGCTACTGTACATGAAATACAACCAACATGACCTTATTTACATTTGTGCTATTTATTTTATGGCATATTAACATGTCTTTGTGTAAAAACAATAAAACAATAGATTTTGTCACCAAAAAGGTTATTTTTGTCACTTAAGACTGTACAGTTGATGCTGAAGTACTACTAGTACACATCTGAATAACAAACTGCCTGACAATATTTTTATTGCTTGAAGAACTCACCTGGTCCAGGTAATGAAGTACTCGAGCTATTCTCAGAATCCTGTCTAAAGTCCTTGGGATATCAATGATGGCTCCAATATGTCTCTGGTGTTCAGCGTTAAGGGTTTCCTGCCTCGTGCAGTTTGATGCCTTCGAACAGGAAAAATTGCATTTTCATTTCTTTTGTTCCTGGACACCACCATTTTAACCACACAATTACAAATATTTTTAGAGAGGCTGCTGGAGAGGCCCGGAATACATGGACATAAGGTTTATGGCAATGAGAAAATATAATTAGCACTTCAGAGGAAGCATAAAATTCATAAAATAATTAATAACAGAGCATAGTTTGGAATGGGCAGAGTAATAAACATCATTAAGATATAATTATTCTCCCGAGCCACGTTTTTTATTTTATTTTCTTGCTTGAATTCACGATGGACAACATTTTCATTCAACAAATAATGGTTCTAGGGTGATGATGAAATTTCTACCTAACACTAAGGTTTATGCCAATAGCAAAACAGCAGAAGTTATGTTTTGTGTCCATCAATGACTTGAATGAATAAATAAGTACAACATGCATATTTTGTACAGTATGGTGAGTATGTCTCTGGTGATGAGTCACTGACTAAGATTATTAAGAAATTTGGATTTTACAGGCTATGAGAGCATACTTCAGTTTAATTTACTACACACTTTTTGCCCTCCACAAAATTACAAGTCACATGCACTCAGGCATGTCTCAGTCAGGCAATGAATATGCAAAATCTCTGCAAAATGTATAAATGATATGCAATTTATTTATACTCTAATAGTTCAAAACAGGAATTCATAAACCAGTACATGTGTTTTTCCTCGTCATTTGTTCTTAATTTTGGCTCTAACTAAGGGCAGAGTGACAGAAATCTAAGAATGTTTTTGCCAACCAAATGTGTGGAAAAACAACTCATACTAAACACAAACTGAAATATTGTTCAATGCTTTTGATGATACCTTATTTTGCAATAGTATAAGGCCACGGAGAACCTGCTCTTGAATCTCATCGTCAGTGTTCTTCTGTGAAAAGCAAACAATGGCCAAAATATTAAAGACATCATACTGTAGGCTATCAAAGTAATACACACATTAACATTGTGATTTGCATGTTAAAATTATTTGTTTTCACAGGAACTACATACATGCTAGTATTGTCCAAATTTCCAACCAACCTGAGAGAACCCACTCTTAGCCAACATGATAAGGCTATGGTTACTTGGAAAACAAAAACTGAGTCCCACAGGGAGAAGTCTCTTCACAGAGGCCACAATTAGAGACGTGGGTGTGGAATAGCGGTCCCCCTTTCTCTTCATTCTCTGCTTCTCATGGCTGAACTGAGTATTTAAAAATAAAAGATTACTTTTACTTGACTTAACTGACAGTTTGTAATATACTTACTGTTAGGTTACCAAGAGGTGTTTATCACCTCCTTGTATAACCATATGCACAAGGCCATATGGTTACTTTATAAAATTTAGCTTACCTTAGACATTTTGTCCTTATTGACCAAGAAAGCCAAGTTATTGATTTCATTTTGGACGACATAATTCTGTTCCTCCCATTTAAAATTCTGTTGTAGTAAAATAAAAGCGAGTGAAAATTGCATATAGGGTACTATAATCATTTTACTTATATTGACATGAGAAAGAAAAAAAACACTAATTTGTCATCCTCACATGAGATTTGGCCCAGAATATAAAGACCTCTGCAACCATGCTGAACAGCTGCTCAGCCTCAGGGTTCGACTCTTTCAGCCAGCTGGCTCTGAGATAAGACACACCAAAACACATCACATTATCATCACAGACATACAAAACCACTCAGTGCCATGCACCCTACCCTTTCTGTATATAGACACATATTCACGTACATTATTTGTTTACAATTTGCCAACAGTTGTTAGACTCAATATTTTTCTTAATAATTTATCATTCAAACAAAGATAGACTAATTTTTTTTTTTTATTGTTTCTGAAGGACTTACTATACATTCTTATCGTACGCCAGATAATGGTTGCTGGGGTGATAACATAAAATGCAATAAAAAAAGTTTTACTTCAATGATTTAAAATTACTGCTGGAGCTGTTGGACTGAAAATCCAAATCTGAGCTCCTTGATAAATCTCACCGATTTGAATCCACAAATGGGATGACAAGAGGATAGAAAGCATAGAGGTCTCGGACCAGCACAGAGAACTTCTCTTGTATCTGTAATTCTGCTTCAGAGGAACAACACCCTTCTGCTTTTATCTTCTCCTCCTCCAGCAGCACACATTCTGCCCTCTTCATCAACTTCTCCATCAGTGGCAAAAAGTGGCTGTTCAGCAGCTCAGTGCAGGCTTTACATATGATTGGCTGAGAGAAAACTGAGAAATGAATGACAATTTAATAACAATGTTGTGTAATAAAGATGTGTAATACAACCAAACAATATGCACAGCATTGTTCATGATCACAATACCTGCCAGCTGTTTCATCCAGTCACCCTGGCTAGTGCCTACATGGTCGTGGATTATACGGAGGATGTTGCCAAGTAGGTCACTAGCATGCTGAGGAATGACAGAGGTGTATATTGGACAGGCTGGATGGCCCTCTGGGCCCCAAAGCCACCAGCGGGACATATAGCTGCACAGCATGGGCAAAGTGACCTCAGTGACATGGATGTAGTGGGCCTGACCAGCTCCAGCTCCAGCGCCTGCCAATTCCTCCACATCCCCCAGAGCCTGTTCCAGAGAAGGCAGAAGAGGACACATGTCTTCCACCCGATCTGGCAGTCCCAGATCTAACAGAAACAGATAAGGAACACAGAACAAAATACGGAAAAAATGATGAGGTGGTGCTGAGAGTTCTTCAAGGCGGCCAAGCTGAACTATCAGTGTTGTAGTATGTTTACTACCTTCTCTTTCAGTAACACTCATAGTGTTGTAGATTGAGCAGGGGTTGTTTTGGTTCAGGGCTGGCTCCAGGAAACATACAGGAAAAGCCCCAGTCAGGGCTGCCAGACAAGCACCTGCTGCTGGTCGTTGCCTGAATAAATATTCACTGTTAGGGTATGAGCATAGGACTAACTAATGTGCACATTAGAGACTGCTTATATACATTTACCAGGATTTCCCCTTCCTTTGTCACTGACAAACTTGGTTCCACAGATTGAATTATTTACGCCATACTACTGTAAATACTTGTAAGAAACAATAATATAAAAACCTATTGCAGACTAATCTTTTTCTTAGTTTTTTTAAAATGCTGTTTGTATAGACAAATCCAAGAAGGCAATATCTAGCCAGGCAGAAAATAGTATAGACAACAAAAGGGGATAATATAATTAAAGTAATGTCATCAGAATCACACAGCAATATAAAAAGTACCCTTCCATGTAGATGCTGCTATTGGTGCCAAGAGAGTAGAGGCTGTTGAGGATCCTGTAACAGGACACCTGGACTCTCCCCACTAGAAGAACAAGGTGATGTTTTAAAGCTTAGAATCCATACAAGGTGTCTCCAGAAACAGCAAAGGACCAACAAGGAAAGCTGATGACAGAGTTGGACTAGCTGGATGGCTACTGATTTAGGTAATGAATGATTCCTGGAAGGTCAGGGTATTAGAGAAGGAGACAATATGTTCCTGCTGCTCTGTGGCCATCACTGAGACACTTAATGAGGGCAGGTTTCAAAGCTGTGCAAACTAGAAAGCTGAGGGGAGGGAAGCCCTGAGTGATTTTGCGGGTGTGGAAACCAGCTGTTCACCCAGCTCCTTAGCCTATGGAGGGAAATGAATGTGATGACTGAAAAAACATGAGATGGTGGTTGTATGTTTACTATTGTGAGATGATACAAAGAGTTACGTTTGTAATTATGTATTTTGAGTACAAACAATATAAGAATTTATTCTCTATTCACAGAGGCATAAACCAATGTAACCCTTACCAAGAAGGTCCTTCCCATAATTTTGGTTGCCAAGATGCTGAAAGAGGGAAGTGAGAGTGGGGAGAAGAATGGAGGTTGTGTAACTAACAACCTTAGCCACTCCTCTAGCCTGTTGACTCCTGCTCTGAGGCAAAGAGACCAAGGTAACAGAAAGGCTTTCCACCATCATCTCCAGATCAGCTGCTGATATTTCAAAGAATGAATGCAGAAATGCTTGGATAGACTCTGACTCCATCAGTGTCCTAGGATGAAAGACATGTAAACATGTATAGAATTAATAATTTATCAGTTTTCCACAGAAATAGATGTTGTATAAAGAACAATAATAGATGGAAAATGTAACTGTTTTATAGAGTAACTCTTTTAGCTCTTCATAACAAAAAGTTATTGTAGCCATCAGTTGCTAATCTATCGACTCGAGAATTCTAAATAACAATCTCAGGCAAGATTCAACTTCTTGCGTCATGCTTCATAAGCATTGTCCTCAGGGACTAAAACTGATATCAACCACAATTAGATAGCATCAGTGTATCAGTGGCTCAATTACACCAGTCATCTCATCCTCAGACATAGTGGTCTGACACTGATGCGACCGCAGGCAGAACAAGGCCATTGATTTAAGTGTGTGTGACGGCAGTGCCATCTAGCTACCTGGCATCCAGAGACTGAGCCAAAACATGGAGGCTGCTTACAACTGACGGTATGTCCTTTCCTGAGAAAATACACATATTAGGTGTAAAATGTTAGAATAAACACACTGGATAAATTATTAGCATACACTACCAGTTCAAAGTTTGGACACACATAGAAAAGAATATATTTTATGTCAAATTGAACAGAAATACAGTGTAGACATTGTTAATATTGTAAAATTTCTATTGTACAGTAGCTGGAAACAAATGTTTTTAATATTATATTTAAATGTACAGCTACCTTCTAGCACATTATGTTTGCTAGTGCAAATTATTATTATAAGGAAAAATGATCTTGCAATGATAGCACAGCTGATTTAAAAAAAACATAGTATTTCCTGTGTCCAAACGTTTCCATGATGGTGTATATCTAACTACAGGTGAAATATAAACATGCAGTAGCAAGTTAGAAGACGTTCCAGACAATTAAACATTAGAGAAAACACAGAAAAAGGAACATTAGTTATATAATGAAAAAAACAGCAAACCAAAGAAGAGTGAACAAGTGGAACAAATTATAGTCTGTATAAGGTTCATTTTCACACCATCCTTACCAAAGAGTGAGACTCTGTGTCTTACTAGAGCTGCAAGCTTACAAAAGAGGCTAGATGTAAAGAGAAAAGACAAGTGAAGTAATGAAGAGGAGTGGAAAAGTAATTGCAGGTCACGAAAATCAGAAGATGCAGCAAAAAAAAAGACAAGATCTTAAATAAAATGACACAACTAGTAACCAAAGTATGTCTGAAAAATTCTCACATAACAAATTGATCTATAAGAGCATAATGAATTTTTAAATCATCATCAGCGTAATAAATCCTTTATGGTCAGAGTAACAAATACCATGCAATCAGCTCCTTTTCCTTCTTCGTAGCATGACTTCTGTTATAAGTTGAGTAGACAGAAGTGGACAGGAAATACTGACGGTGGTTTTTCAAATATTGTTCCAAAAGAGGAAGGACGACCTGTTGAATGGAGTTGATAGTTAGGTTATAAATTATTAATTAATTATATTCATTAAATTACATTTCCCTTAAATTAGCTTAAACTAGTTTCAAAGTTTATTGAGAAAAAAAAAAAACTTGACAAGATCAGACATTGCGCGCCTGTTCATCCCAATCATATACTGAAGACACATCACACTAATACTAAAACATTTAATTCGAAGACATTTTTATGGCTGTACCATTAAATCAAATAGGTACCACTGTAAGGCTTAATCATCACTTATTAGTGATTTCCCCATAGTTCCCATAGCCTGAAATTGTTTGAAAATCTCTGCAAACCTGACTTGAGTTCTAAGAGACTGAGCAGTGCCTGACTGAGTTTATGGTCATGATCACAAACAGGACCTCTGGGGGGAAGGTTAAACATTTTACACTCTATAAGCTCTTCAAATGAATCAACACAAATTCACAGGCAAAAATGGCCAGAAAAGATGTGTGTGGTTGTGTTAATACATTGTTGAGTGGTAGGTGGGGAGTGTAGGAATATTAGGCATGGCTGTTCATGGTCTTGGCTGAATGGGTCTCACTCAGGGGGTCGCATCAATGAAAAATAAACCTTTCATTCGCTGCCTCCTAAGAGGCAGAACTGTGTGGGAAGCTTTAATCAATGTCCTGATGGCAATCAACACGCCCACATGGATTTCCAAAATGGTTAAATAAATTACACAGTGACAAGGGGTTTTACTTAGAGGTGTTGCCCATGGCAACAATCTAACAAAACTAATTAGATGACATAAATGAGATAAGAAAAAATGGCTGCAGAGAAGAAAAAATGGCACTGAGAAAGAGAAATTAGAAGGGTTATAAATGAGTGTAAGAGATTCCTTATCAGATGGTAGATTTTAACCGTTTAGATATGCATTTGATCTGAGGCAAACCTTGGAAAAAAAAAGTATTGGTTGCTGGTATGGAACTCGGTCTCCTTTAGACATCTGTCCTCTTGCTTGCATCACTTCTAGAAAGAAAAACACAATAAAATACTGAAGCCTATGCAATCAAAGACTATATACCACAGACAGAACAGAAAAATATAAATAATAAATAAATACTTTCATGCAAGACATACCCAGGGTTGGTCTGAACTATTTTGACCAATCCTGGTCGAGGGTTCGAATCAAAACTTCCCTGAGGCAGACTTGCTGAACACAAACAAGAGACTGCTGCTTATAAAATGGATAGGGCAGATTTGCGCCCCAGTGACATGTTCAAAACTATACACGGTCAGGAAGATGGCAGGCTCCCTTAGAGATTTACTATATCATGTAATCTCTCATTTGTACATTGTATTTTATATCTATGATTTTGGTCTTTAAACTCAAATATTATAATGTTACCCAGCTCCAACATATGCTCTTGGGCATCCTCAGTGTAAAACAGCATCCGCTGAAGGAGAGTGTAGCCAAAGCAGTTGGCTATGGCTGGAAAGTCCATCTCTGTCTTCCGATCCCTTAAGATGGAGTAAAATCAAACAGGGCTAATAAAACACTACCCTGAAAACGTGTTAATGTTGGGCAGTGGAAAGACCAAGACAATGCAATTATAATGAGTTATTCACTGGTTTATGACCTGTGATAAACGTTGGGATAAAAAGACTGACTGCCAAGATGCTTGCTATTCCCATGCAAACTGCATCATTGTTTTTTTGGGGGATAATATCTTCATTCACCTCCACAAAGTGTAGCCATTGAGCTGAAGAAACTTGAGGACATCATGGGCTTTTTCTCTGAATTTATTCTTCTCTTTGGCAGTCAGGGTGTCATAGGGCACAAGCATAAAATGGCCACCCCCTCCTACAATAGAAAATGGGTCAAATACATTGTAGTTGTAGTTCTGTTCTTCTGAGGAGGAGAGAAGCTTTACCTGTACTCCCAAGTTCTGATTTCTTTTTCTTAGCCCACATATTGTGATAGTTTTCAGCCAACTGTTCAGCCATAGCCTATAGAAAAGAAAATAACATTTATATTCAACTATCTGACATAAGGCAGGCAAATACTTCCAGACTGCGTGGTAGTAGAGCCAAAGTTGTGCCTAGTTTAACTGTGTATAAAGCTGAAAGAAATGTAAGTGCTTACACACTGCTCCCATGATAAGGTGATACTGCTCATGTCCACAGGTTTTGGGCTAAAAGTTGATGTTCCTTCAAAAGACAGCTAGGACAGTCAACAAATGGATTCAGTAAGATTAAAATTTAATTATGAATAAGATCTTTTACTAGATCAGACACCTTTGATGTTGTGTGGCTAAAAGAATGCAACCGTACATATACTGTACCTGTCCTGACTGAGAGACTGTGCGTGTACAGGTATGAGCATCAAATGCATCTCCTTCTTTAGTTCTCTCTATACTCCATCCAAAGGCCAACATACTCTTTACTGTCCCTTTAATGGCCCAACGGTACGCCTCCTTCTCCTGGAAAACTCAGAAATATTGATAAACTCTCATGTAAAACTAAACCTAGCAGACCATCAAAGGATAGCAGAGCAAAACATATTTCAATAATTAAAAGAAAATAAAGTTAAAAGAAATATGTTGACCACTCCATACACCAAGTTTTGTATGAGGGCAGTGGGGTAATAATTCAGTGATGAACCAAGGAATTTTAATCTTTTATATTACATCCACATTTGGCATGCAAGGTTCTTTGTGATTTGTCAGTTTACCACTTTCTTTACTGAAGTACATTCTCTCACATGCACTCACACCATGAAAAAAAAACTGACTCCCACTTTACCTTCTCAGCTAGTGCCCTGTATGGCTTAAGGAGAGGGTGAACTTTGGTGTTCTCACATAGCTGCTCCCCATGAACCCAGCCATTGACAAACTGATAGAGATAACGTACTTTCAGTAAAAATGTACACACTGGAAAAATGCATCAAATATCATCTCAACCACACAGAGATGTTTTCACACTGTCAAGTAGAAATACCCTAACTACTTATGTGTTTGTGTCAATAATTATTTCATTCAGATATGAGTGAAATTATAATATAATATAATATAATATTACCTTGTCCAGTGACCATTTCTCATGTGTATGCTCTGCATACTTGTTCACTACAAAATCCAGTCTCTCTGGGATTGACACACTAGTACAGGGAAAGAAATAATACATCATTCAGCTGCATCATACAATAAAGAAAGAATGAGTCGTTTGTCCATCTGTACGTGAACGTGATATCTAACGAACCCTTGGAGCATATTTCTTTAAATTTGGTACAGCTGTCACCTTAGACTCAGTGATGAACCAACATGATTGTGGAGGCCAAAGGACAAATGTCAAGGTCATAGTGATTTCACCTTTATCCAATCCTTGTCAACTGATATGTCAGAAATGCTTTGAGAGAATTTCTTCAAATTTGCCCCAACTGTGCACTTAGACTCTAAATAACTACTTAGATTGATTAGACAGGTGGCCAAAAGTCAAAGGTCAAGGTCACAGTCACCTCATGTTTAACCATTTCTTGTTATGAATGTGAGGTATTACCTCACCTCAAATTGTCACTTTGGGTCAAGGATGAACTGATCAGATTTTGATGGTCAAAGGTCAATGTCTACAATGTGATTAGCAAGCACAACTGCAATGCAGCAATTCTAGTTTATATTTTTAGTATCTTACTTTGAGGTATCTACCGGCTGGGGGTCAAAGTGTATATCTGTGTCCATGGATATTTTTCTGTCTGTCTGAGACGAACAGCTTTTGTCCATGTGGTCAGGAGGCAGGGCCTTGGCCACTGCAGCGAGGCACTGGAGACACAGCCTAAATAACTGAGGCTCAAAGGGCTACAGTGTGGGAAAGAAAAAAAGAGAGAAAAACTGAAGAAATAAAGAAAAAAATGAACATATCTTCCTCAACTGGCTTGTTCTCAAAAATATGATTAAAACAATATTTGTCAAGAACCCCACACTTACAAAAAAAATACAATGATTGCCATAAAAATAAGGGGTACATTAGGAGTTCTGGTTAAGGAAGGACATTTGAGAGCTAGTATACATGCACAGCAATAATGTGGCTAAACTAAAATCCTGACTTATAAGAAGCTGGTGAGTAATTAGAATTCTCCCAAACCAATACCCCCAAACCCAAATCTGGCACAGTGCAAAGCTGGCATACAACTGCAGAACTGGCAATGCACAACTGAATGATGAATGAATAATACAATTGAATTGAATTAATGTCTTGGGCGTTTTGCAACAGTGAGAATACATGTCCGTGTATTTTTTTGTTTTACTGTACACGTGCCTGAATTTTACAAAACACTATGCAGCTGAGAAAATCCGCTTATTTAATTCAAATTCAAAACTGCATTTGATTTAATTACTTTGGATACAAACACACTGTTTGAATGACCTCTGTCTGATACACATGCCAAAGTGAAAAACCCTCCTATAATACAGGTTCAATAGTAAAGGATCAAATCATTCCAATTAATCTCAATAGAAGTACAATAAACAGGCTAAATGAAGTAGTGCACATCTAAACTATGGGGCATACCAAGTACACAATGCACCAAGTTAAATTTTCTCTGACAATGCTGACTGTGAGCTTGGTTTTTGAGGGCGTTTTATGTGGGCCACATGTGTGCCTGGAATGACCTCGTGAAATGTTTCCTTTGATGTTTTCATGTTCTGAATCAGTCAGGTGAGTGTCTGGCAGAAATGCATGCTTATAGTGAACACAGAAAACATTTGGATAAGGATGGAAAGTTTCATACAAGAATATGAAAATTTTTATCGTATTCCTAAATGAGTTTTATCTTCTTCCACTTCTCATAGAAGTACTCTAAAAAAGATCATCAAGTATGCATTTTGCTATTTCTCTTCAAATAGACTAGCAACAAATCACTAGTAGGACTAAACTGTCCAAAAATTAGACATATTCATTGTCTGCAACTTTATGTGTGTTCCAGGAAAATATTATTCCAAATTTAAAGCAATTCAATGTGATCCTGAGATTCAAAAGGGTATTCACTATGGTTTACCTTCTTTACCAAGGCTTTAAACACTCCCCAGAATAACTTTCTAGACAGGTGGAGCTCCTCTTCAGAAGCTAAACCTTGGTCACTCTGCCCTCCAGTTAGCGAGTAGTACTTCCATCTCTGCTCATAGTGACTGGTTAAGAGCTAGTAGACAGTTTTAAACAAAGTTATTAAATAAATCGAATGTTGTAAAAGTATTAAACTGCAATTTGTGTATTCACCTTTAGTGGCATCATGCTGTGGCCTGTGAGATGGGGAACATCAAAGACAAGGCGTCTAAGAAAATGCTGCATCATAGATGGTTGTAGTTTACTGACAACACAATTAGATGAGTGCAAAATTAGTCACATGTAAAAATGCACATCACACACTCACACACACACACACACACACACACACACACAGTAATCTTATGACCAATTATCTCCATCTTAAAACAAAATTGAAACCATGCCATGGGCAAGTTGTTAATTAAAAACATTGTGATTGAATTTGGTAAATTACATCTGAATTGGGCAAAAATAAGCTTTTGTAACAATTTATTAAATATGAGTTAGCATAAAAGAGCAATGAGGCTCAACATCAGATTTGGTCAATCAGCTAAAAGACATTGAGGTCAATGAATAAAAGAAGCTAATAATTTAGAAATTATAAAATATCAGACCAAAAATTCTGCTACCATAAAAAACACCTTATTATAACAACTATAATCTGTCAGCAACTTGATAAAAAAAAGAAAATCTGTACCCTATCCGCAGAACGCAATTGCACCTCTGCAAAAACCTTGTGGGGACAGGTCAGTCAGTTAATTCGTCATTCCACCTTCAAACTCTACCTGCACATGGCCAACAAACAGTCTTCAATAGTGTCTCTCTGAGCCTTAGTTAAGCTAAGAGCCTTGGAAAGGCTGTAGATTGCTTGGATGAGAGAATCAACCACCAAGGTATGGTCCTCTAATCCACCGAAGAGAGATGAATATTTGGTGAGCAGGGGAAGCACAGCTGTACACAAGTATCTATTGAGGGCCAGGGCCATATCAGTGGATCCTAAATCATTCTGCAATCATAAAAAAAAAAAAAAAAATTTATAAATAAAAAATAGGAGGGGTTACACTTACACACACAGTGTCCAATTAGCTAAGTGGAACTAAACAGACAAGATGGAGTGAGGAGATCGCAAGACTGATCAAAAGCGAACAATGTTTTTAACTTAAATATTAAAATATATACTGTAAATAATATAAGAAAAACATTTTTTTATGTATTTAGGTGGCTGAATATTACAACAATTACAAATTAAATATTTTATTAGAGGGGTATGCATACTATAAAGTTTCATTTAAACAAAAAAATTCAAAATCTTAGTGAATTGCACAAATATGTCTCATATATTTATGTAAGTTCAACTGATCTGTCAATTCATGTTTAAGAATTTTTCAACAATAACTGTAATATTATGATATACTAAAGTGAATTCTAGAGACAAGATGGGAGAAAAGTGGATATTTTTCATCTGTGGCAGTCATATAGCTTGGATCAATAGATAGTCACAGGTCACTCTTAGAGTGTTACACCGAATGCTTCAAGCAGGTGAACAAGGCAACAAAATAAAATATTCTGCTCACAGTGTCAAGCGAGACAGCTGCCTGAAGGTCAGGCAGAAAGCCAACTTCTAGTAGGCGGAGAAAAAAACTCTGGTGCTCAATGCCATAGACCCGGTCCAGGAACAGAACCATAGCTGCCTTGTGGTCTGGGCAAAACACTGTAGATAGGTCAGGCTCAACCACCTGACCATCTGGAGAAGCAAATCAATTGGAAACATTAGAGGGTATAACTAAAGGTCATTTTGATATGCACAGTACTCTCATCTATGCACATACAGGATGGTGGCACGACAAGACACATTATAGCAAAAATATCAGAGTGAGGCAATGCTGAATAATGAGATCCTAAATATAATAATTTTAAATGCAGCAATAACAGGCAAGTCAGGTTTCTGTGCAACAACTTAATACAAGTTGAATATACTGATAAATCTTATCAGCTGACCTTTAGAAACTGAGGGAGTTTGAAAAGAGATGCTAATGACTCCCTCAAGATCCTGAATGGGGATGAGTGACCTCAGAATTGCTCTGATGCGAATGGCATCTCCTTTGCCTTGTTGTATCAACTGGACAACACAGAAACATTACTGATCAGTCATTTCTAACTTGCAAAGGCATAACATAATCATACAACAAATACAACTGGCAAGAACTGTTTGAGACATGAGTGGATATTGACAGGAAAAAGCTGCTAAAGGCCAGGAAAATACCCACATGCATCTCTGGAGCACAACGCCCCAGCAAGTCAATAAGGGCTGAGTAGAAGGTCATAATGGCATGCCCCATATGAATGAGGTCACCATCACTGTCCTGAGCAGCATCTCTGTTGCAAGAAAACGACCATAACAGTCAAAAGCTTGTTATGTTGAAAAACAAATTAGTAAGGATTTTTAACAGAATCAAACGATGTATTATTCGTAAATAAAATAGCCTGTTAGCAATGCAAGAGCATTTCTAATTAAATGAATGTATTAAAAATTCTGGCTTTACAATAGAAGTGATGCAGACAGCGCAGGGATCAGTCCCCAGCTCCTCACAGAAACTATTGAAATGAGCAATGTCACTGAACATTTGCCATTTAGTATTTTGTTATTTAGGTTCAGTTTGCCAAAAGCATGTTGGCTGAATAGAGATGCTGTGTTCCAGAATAAATAGTCCAAAACGTTTGAGAGAAAACTATTCTTTAACCCAGGAGGTTTTGAGTTTTTCAGAAGAAATAGTGTTTACACCTAATGCTGTAAAAATAATAATAAAGAAATATAAATGAAAAATAAATATTGTTTCCAGAGGGAATACCATATAGAACCCACATATAAAAAAACAATCCTGGTTAATTTTAATCACTTAACCCCATTTGCCAGTGAACTCTGAATGCACATCAAGTAAGCTTACAGTTTGGTGTGAGAAAGACAAAAGAAATGTAGAAGAAATTGAAAATAATATCTCTACACTACAGAATACAAACAAATTATGCACTAATGTTGATTGTTTACATTCTAGCAGTCTTGCCTACTGCATGATCATCCTGCTACTGTGTTCAAAACATTTACAAAAGATTTTCATGGATCTGTCTTCAAGTAATACGCTAAATGTATTTTTTAACTTCTAAATTATTGTAGTTTATAATGCAGCATTATTAAACTGGTGACACCAGGTATAACTGAATTATATGGCGCGCGCACACACACACACACACACACACACACACACAAACACAAACACACACACTACTCACAGGGTTCTGTTGGACTGGAATGTGGTACAAGGTCCATCCATGGAAGGGTCCTCAGAGATCCTAATGGCCTCCTCCATAGCTGCTAGGAGACCTTCTCCACCATCACCTCGCATGGCAGGGCCAAAGCCCTCTGGACGACGTATGAGCAACTTAAGGACCATGTAAGCATTCTCCTCTACACTCTCACCTTTGATCAAGGAACACAGACAATAAAGTCACCATCGGTAGATTGGATGCTGAGGATTGTTAACTTTGGCTTTTGCCAAACAAATGCTAGAAAGAGAAACCTATGTTTGACCAAGATGTCTATCTAAAGAAATGCAAAGCTGAGTTTGAGAGTGTTAGACAATTTGCCATTTAAAACACAGGATTTCTTCTGAATGAGAAACATGATTGGTACAACCAACCATTGCAGAAGACAGCAAAACGTAGAAAGTCCAGGTAACGCTCGCCTTCCACAGGGTTCCATTCAATATCAGGATAGCCTTTAGCCACTAGCATTGGACAGCTCTGCAGACCACAGCTAGCAAGGTACTGCACGACCTGAAGATTTAATTAGATTATGGGATGTTGCAGTTACAACTTATGTGGTAAATAAAGCAAATATAAAGTTTTTTATTCTCTTAACTCTTAGGTTAAATTTGTGTTGCCCTAACATGAGGCCTTTCTTAGAGTGTGAACTAATAAATAGGACTTGTTGTACTGTAGTTATTCATGAGGTAATAGTAACTAAAAACCTTCTTGAACATAAGTACAGGTGGGTAAAATGACAGTAACACTGAAAAATATTAAGCAAAGGCAAACAGATTAATACAGAGTAAAACACTTATCTACATACAGAAGTGGACAAATGTGCTGATAAACTAATTTGAAGAACCTGCAATCTTCTCTGAAATAACCTAACTCAACCGTAAAGTGAGAAAAGAAAAAAAGTACTACTATATCTAAATAATAAATGAAAATCTCAGATTTTGTTGCACAATCTTTAGGGAGAATTACTGCAAACAATTGATTTCTGTAGCTCTCAAACACACCTGCCAACAAGTAGCTTGGCCCATTCTCCTTGAGCCAACTACTCCAGCTGTCTCAGGTTTGAAGGGCGCCTACACCAGCATGCTTTTAGCTCTTTCCAGATGTTGTCCACTGCCTTTGTTTACCATTCACACTTCCTTCTGTTCAATCTGGGGTTGATTTTCCTCTTACTGTCATGTTCCAGACTAGTATTTGTAAAACATTTTTCATGGAAGGGTACCAACAAAATCGTCTACGCATGTGTGTATACGTGACCTAATAAAGAATATTAAACAGCAGAATCGAGGACACAGAATGCAAACTCACCTTTTCTAGGTCATGCTCCCTCAGTGCTAAAGCCAGTTCAATATTATCCATTACAGAAGCTGCTGCCACATCCAGAGGAGTGGCCCCACGCATGGATGGTGATGCTAAGAGACAAAGGTATAAAATATCAGTATGTTGAAGTTTATCGCTGGGAGAGGAACCTAACACCTTCAGGCATTTACAGCGCAAATGTTGAATTCAAGAGCACTTCCACAACTGCCCCCCTCATTTTCTAATGCGTAAGAGGGTCAAACGTGACAAACACATCTGTGTAATTCAATGCAGCCTTGTGAAACTTTACTTTCACTACCTCAGTGAAAATTAACATTACAAAAAAAAAATATATATATATATAAATGTGACATTAAACATTACTTAAACATATACAAGTCAGAGTATGAAGTTTACCTAATCCAACACTGCTGTTTTCCAGCAGGTAGCTGAGATGGTCAAACAATGCCCCTTGATTGTGACCGCTTATACGACAAAAATAACACAGGAATCGACAGCAGCTGGCCACCATTTTTGGAAAAACAATCTCCTAAGAAAATGAATGCCACAATGACACAAAGAAAAGCAAAAAAACAAGAAGGCAGATGTTACAAGAAACATACTTTACTACAGGGAGTATTTCTGCTACAATATGTTAGTTTTGGCTTTCTTTCCTTTTCCCCAGTAATTGTTTTATATTTTTGGTGAGCTTTTCCCTCAAGCAAGTTGAGCATCCAAATAGAGAGAATGAAGCCTAATGAGGCAAATGTAAAATTTGGCCATATACATAAAATGTCAAAGATAAGATTTTTTTCATTTTTACCTTGGAATATGGCCTATAAAAACACCAGTACTATTTAAGTAACAAACTAATGATATATACAGGCATTTTCTCCATATTATCACTATACATTTTAGCTTCTCACCTTTGACTCGCCTTCTCCTAAAACTTTCACCATCACCTCCATCACAGTCTCATGCATCCCCAGTGCCCTCATTAGGTTGGGGTGCTGATAGAAAACTTTATTATTCATGATGTCTCTGTACAGCAAACACAATAAACAACATTGTATGAATGCTTTCTTCTCCACTCCAGAGGTCACTATGATGCAGTCAGATAGGTGTAAATAAAAAACTAAAATTACAATTGAGAACTGTAAAAAGCAACCTCATGTCGCACTGCACATCTCCCCCTACCCTAGCTTTTTTATCATCAGTCTCTCCTCTTCTTTACCCATGCGGACACTGAGGAGAGAGCGAATTTGGCCCAAAGATGCCAGCAAAGCCATGGTGTCCTCCACCGAAGCCTGGTTGATGGTATAGGCTCTCGAGAGTGGTCCTGACATTTGCCCACCAAGACCCTCATACTGGCGGTGCAACAATGAGAAGATAGCCCTAACCAGTTCAGGGTCATCCATCTCACTCTCTTGGGCCCAGCGTACCATCAACTCAGAGATCAGCATTTTGAGAGACTCTGAAAAAATACCAGCACATAAAAAGTAATGATAAAAGTAAAATGAAACATTTCTTCCTTGTACATTAAAAACAGTTTGTGGTCTCATCAGGGTTTGATCTGCGTTGTGGCTCTATGATGAGTGACTGTAGATGTTGAGATGACTGTTAAATTTTTAGGTAGTAGTAGTTACCTAAGTAGATAAGCCAGTGGCTGAATTCTATACAACATTTCTAATTGGAGGTTATTACTTTATATTCTCATTCACAAGATATGTTCATATATTAGTACTGATTATGAACCAAAAATAATTATTGATCCCATGTAAACATAAACAAAACATAAACACCCTTCTGGGATCGAGGCCTTGTCGTGGCAGAAGGGCTTGCGTGGTCTAGTGATCCTCGGAGCAATGTTGTCGGGAGCTATATGCTCCTGGTAGGGTCTCCCAAGGCAAATTGGTCTGAGGTGAAGATCCAGACTAACTTG